>CM076581.1:1291307651-1291615498 GCA_034641835.2 Pinus albicaulis | reverse complement strand
ATCCTCTGTGCCACATTTGTAGAATGTCTAGTGCATCTTCGCCACTTGACATTTGTAGACCCATAAAATTGTAGTTGTTCACTAAATAAAAATACCAATATAGTGGACTATGAGAGAATAGATAAAACATAAAACATATAATAATTTGAATAGCAAACAAATGGAGCCACAAATTAGCGAAAGTTACTTTTAAATGAAGAGCATTGCTAGATATGTTGACTCACCTTGACTTGTGAAAAATAACCTCAAATTTCTCTGCTTGCTTCCTTAATTTTTGTTTTCACACCCAACAGACGAAACCAAAATGCAACTACAAAAAGCATTTAAAAAAAAAACACACAAAGGAAGAGAAGAACACACCCAACAAATGAAACCAAGACCAAACTACAAAAAACAAGAAAAAAACTGCAAAACAAAGAAAAACAAGTACAACACAGCATGGCCATGCTCAAACTCAACAAAACAAAACATGTAGACAAGAACAAAGAAAAATTTGCAAACATCCCATCTGCACGTCACCCCCCTGCAATATTTTGTCCTTCGCTGAAAGGGAAAAAAGTAGGTTGAATAAGGTTAAAATACACACAATTAGTAATGTCAAACATATTTCAAAACCAATAATTATTCATAATATGAAACATACCTTTGCTAGATTTTGTTTTATAACAATGGACACTATTTTGTATTCCACTTGCTCGTTCTCATCAGAACAAGCCATCTACAAAAGATACATAATAATTGATCATAATAAGAAACACACCTTTCTTTGATATTGTTATATAAAATGGGAGTGTCCATTTTTGTATTTCACATATTCATGCTCACTAGAACAAGCCATCTGCAATAAATACACCATAAAATATTATATTTGTAATAAAAGTCAAACTAGTGAGTTTGAAGGCATAATACTATTTTGTATTCCACTTGCTCGTGCTCATAAGAAGAAACCATCTACAAAAGATACCACCAAATATTAATCATAATTAAACTAGAGAGTACACAATAATTAATCATAATAACAAACATACCTTTCTTCGAGATTGTTATATAAAAGCGAGATAATCCATTTTTGTATTTCACATATTCATGCTCATGAGAACAAGCCATCTACTTGATAAATACACAACAAAAAATTAGATTTCTAATAAAAGTCAAACTAGTGAATTTGAAGGCATGAACTTCAACAATGACACACCACCAAACAAAAAATTGCAAACTTCCGTTTGCACACTATCTCTATTATCAGTGTCTCCTCTCCTCTATTTGGAAGGAAAAGAGGGGATGAATAAGGTTAAAATAAATATAGAGATAGTAATAGGAAAACATAGTTCAAAACAAATAATCATTCATAATAGCGGACATACCTCATACAGACTTTCCATATAAAGATGAGCATTCCATTTTCTGTTCCACTTACTCATGCTTACCAGAACAAGACATCTACAGCAGATGCCAGATACATAATAAGATATTAGAATCATTATACAAGTTAAATTAGAGTTGGACGTAATAATCAATCATAATATGAAATGTACTTGTCTTTGAGTTTTTTTATATAAAGGGGGCTAATCCATATTGTATTTCACGTATTTGTGCTCTCACCGAAATCAACCATCTGCAGTAGATACACAATAAACGGTTAGAAATTTAATAAAAGCTAAACTAGAGAGTTGAAGGCACGAACTTTCATCCAACTTAATTCTAGTCCATTCATATTCCATGCTATACCTCAAAATATATAAATTTTCTAAACTAGATGTAATTCTACTAGGAATAATACAATCAATGTTATTGTAAGAAAAATAATTCTTTTCGTAAGAGGGATCTAAGCATATTTAAACATATTAAATACCCAGGAACAGTATGCTTGCTTGCTCGACCTTACCATCCTCCTCACTAGGGAACGTTATGTAGGGGTGTGTGTGTGATGTGGAACAAATTAGCATATAAATTTAAACATACATTTTATGTATATCTCAAACCACTATTTAAGTGGTACTACAAGAGAACCATGCTAGAAGGAGAAACAATATTTTGTTGGAAAACAACATGACTCACCCATCCTCTGCGCTGCATCTACATTTCCTAAGATATCTTTTCCACTTGAGCCTCCCAGACACTACAATTGTAGTCACAATTTTTGCCACCAGTAGTATCTATATTGTATATGAGTGTAACATTTCCATTTCTTTCATACCAAATTTCTAGGAAATATCTTAAATATCACACCCATGAAGAGGATCATACTATCCTGGAACCATGACAAAATGATAAATCATTGCGCAACTAACAAATATTTCATTGTATTAAAGGACAATAGTATTTGGTAAGAGAAAAGTATGCCTCACCAATCCTCTGTGCCACGTTTTTAGAATGTCTAGTGCATCTTCACCACTTGACCTTTGGTAGTTGTTCACTACATAAAAAATATCAATATAGTTTACTATGAGAGAATAGATAAAGCATATAATGATTTTAATACCAAGAAAATGGAGCCACAAATTAGCAAAAGATACTTTTAAATGAAAAGCATTGCATATAGATATGTTGACTCAACTTCACTTGTTAAAAATAACCTCAAATTTCTCTACCTGCTTCCTTAATTTCCATTTTCGAACCCAAAAAACAAAACCAAAATGCAACTACAAAAAGCATTTAAAAAAAAAAACACATAGGAAGAGAAGAACATGCCCAACAAATGAAACCAAGACCAATGCAAAACAAAGGAAAACAAGTACAACACAACATGGCCATGCACAAACTCAACAAAACAAAACATGTAGACAAGGACAAAGCAAATGAACCCATCTGCACATCATCTCCACGTTTTTAGAATGTGGAGTGCATCTTCACCACTTGACCTTTGGTAGTTGTTCACTACATAAAAAAGATCAACATAGTTTACTATGAGAGAATAGATAAAGCATATAATAATTTGAATACCAAGAAAATGGAGCCACAAATTAGGAAAAGATACTATTAAATGACAAGCATTGCATATAGATATGTTGACTCAACTTCACTTGTGAACAATAACCTCAAATTTCTCTACCTGCTTCCTTAATTTCCATTTTCGAACCCAGAAAACAAAACCAAAATGCAACTACAAAAGCATTTAAAAAAAAAAACACATAGGAAGAGAAGAACATGCCCAAAAAATGAAACCAAGACCAATGCAAAACAAAGGAAAACAATTACAACACAACATGGCCATGCACAAACTCAACAAAACAAAACATGTAGACAAGAACAAAGCAAATAAACCCATCTGCACATCATCTCCCCTGAAATATTTTTTTGTCCACTGAAATAGAAAAAAGTGAGTTGAATAAGGTTAAAATACACACAATTAGTAATGTTTAAACGTATTTAAAAACCAATATTTACTTATAATATGAAACACACCTCCCCTAGATTTTATGTTTTATAACGAAAGACACTATTTTGTATTCCACTCGCTCATGCTCGTCAGAACAAACCATCTACAAAAAATACACAATAATTAATCATAAATAAACTAGAGAGTACACAATAATTAATCATAATAAGAAACGCACCTTTCTTAGATATTGTTATATAAAAGCGGAGAGTCCATTTTTGTATTTCACATATTCATGCTCACTAGAACAAGCCATCTGCAATAAATACACAATAAAATATTAAATTTCTAATAACAATATTTTGTCCTCTGCTAAAAGACAAAAAAAGTGAGTTGAATAAGGTTAAAATACATACAATTAATAATGTTAAATGTATTTCAAAACCAATAATTATTCATAATATGAAACACACCTCCCCTAGATTATTTTTTATAACACGTGGCACTATTTTGTATTCCACTTGCTCATGATCATTAGAACAAACCATCTACAAAAAATACACAATAATTAATCATAATGAAACTAGAGAGTACACAATAATTAATCATAATAAGAAACATACATTTCTTCGAGATTTTTATATAAAAGGGGAGAGTCCATTTTTGTATTTCACATATTCATGCTCATGTGAACAAGCCATCGCAATAAATACACAATAAAATATTAAATTTTTAATAAAAGTCAAACTCAATATTAAATTTCTAATAAAAGTCAAACTAGTGAGTTTGAAGGCATGAATTTCAACACTAACACGCCAACAAACAAAAAAATTGCAAACCTCCCCTTTGCACATTATCTCTATTGTAGTGTACTCTACTCCGTTAAAAGGAAAAAAAGTGGGGTGAATAAGGTTAAAATAAAGACAAAGATAATAATGGCAAACATAATTGCAAACTTCCCCTTTGCACATTATCTTTATCATAGTGTCCTCTCTTCCGCTGAAAGGAAAAAAAGTGGGGTGAATAACGTTAAAATAAAGACAAAGATAATAATGGCAAACATAATTCAAAACGAAAAATCATTCATAATAGCAAACATACCTCATCTAGAGTTTTCCATATAAAGATAGACATTCAATTTCGTATTCCACTTGTTCTCACGAGAATAAGCCATCTACAATTGATACATAATAAGATATTAGAATCATTACACAAGTTAAACTAGAGAGTTGAATGCAACAATCAATCATAAAGTGGAACATACATGTCCATCTACAATTGATACATAATAAGATATTAGAAACATTACACAAGTTAAACTAGAGAGTTGAATGCAATGTAGAAATTTGTTGAATAATGATTAATTATCCACCGAGACTATCCTGATCACATACAATTCGAATTTATATGCAACACATAATCTCTTCCACTCAGATCATCAAACATGCGGAAATAAAATCAAGCGATAACACATCAAATCATCATACACATTAACACGGTATGTATGGGGAAAGCTTATAGCTGAAAACCCCACAGCTATTGTGTATATTATAATGGAGAAATCATGTAACAAACTCAGTACAATACTCCTCACAAGTACTCGGTACTTTCTCATAAAGTTACACACAAACTAGCTCAGTTTTGAACAGGTTACTGGTTCAAAACTCACTGCCAATTGCCTTGCCTCTATTGCGCAATCCAGGCTTGTCTATATAGAGATCCAAGGTTCGAATCTCCTTGGCTTGACAGCGCAATCATCATGGGAAATTCCTCCAAGTGTGGTGCAAATCTCATGCACAACTGATGTCGCCACTGATAGCTAACTCCACCCCTTCATCTACCTCTTTCACTGGTCTCCACTGAACTGTTCATGCACTGTAGTGAACTGATGTGTTCTTGAGTTGAATAATGAGTTACTAATTAATGAATTAAATAATATTTAATTCACTCCACTCATAACTAATTGATTAGTAGTTAAACTAATCTCAATCAGTTCAACTAAAATAAACAGAACACAACTCCACTATCTGTCTCATTAACTCCTCCAAACTTCTGCCACTGAAGTCCAACTGAAGTCAACCATGCATGATGCCATCAAAACCTTGGGAACCACGTGATTCCTCTGTCAGATGCATGAGCCACTTCTGTAGCTCGAACTGAAGTGCTCCAAGAGAGTAAACTGAAGTTTATAGTCTAAATATTATTAAGGGTAAATAATATTTGACTTCCCTGTTTTAAGGAGAGGCAGTCTAAAAATAGACTTCGACCTCTTTGACCTAAAAATAGAGTCTCATCTATTTTTACCAACATGACACATACTTCAAGAATCTCAAACTGGAATCCCCGAACCATGCTCCATATGTCTAAAAATAGACATAGTCTAAAAATAGATTTTGCGCCAGAATTTGCCTGCGGGCCCACTTAGTGAAGGCGACTTCATTTCACTAAGCTCCATCATCTTGCTGCATTTTCAACACAAACGGTCATAAAGTGAAACATACATGTCCATCTACAATTGATACATAATAAGATATTAGAACCATTACACAAGTTAAACTAAAGAGTTGAATGCAACAATGAATCATTAAGTGAAACATACATGTCTTTGAGCTTTGTTATATAACGGGGGATAATCCAATAATCCAATTTGCATTTCACGTATTTGTGCTAACTAGAATCAACCATATGCAGTAGATACAAAATAAAACATTAGAAATATAATAAAAGTTAAATTAGAGAGTTGAAGGGATGAACTTGTGATGCAATTAATTCCTGTCCATTTATATTGCATGCTATATATTCCATGTTATATCTCAAAATATATAATTTTTCTAAACTAGACGTAATTATACTACGCATAATGCAATCAATGTTATCGCAAGAGAAATTATCCTTTATGTAAGATGGATTTAAGCATATTTAAACATATTAAATACCCAAAATTGTAGTGATGTCTACTAGCACAATGGCACAATGGTTGATTGGTCGAAGTCTCAATATGTTGGCTTGCTCGACCTTACCATCCTCCTCTATAGGGCACGTTGTGTGGGGGGTGCATGTGATGTGGATCAAAAAAGCATATCAATTTAAATATACATTTTATGTATATGTCAAATCACTCTTTGAGTGGTACTACTTGAGAACCATGCTAGAAGGAGAAAACGTCGAGCAAACAAATAATAATAACACTATTTTGTTGGAAAAAACATGACTCACCCATCCTCTGTGTTGCATTTGCATTTCCTCAGATATCTTCTCGAATCAAACCTCCCAGACACTACAACTGTAGTCGCTCGCTGCATAAAGTAATATTAAATATGAAATCATGAATAAACCACGAGAGCTTACGGGATAAATATACAAAGCGATGATAACCACATACCTACCCTCCCTTAGAAAATATTATAACAATGACATTCACAAACAATAACCCCTGAACATGTGAACCCCAGTGTAACATTTCCATTTATTTCATATCAAATTTCTAGAAAAATATTGAATCTTACACCCGTGAACAAGATCGTACTATCTTGGAACCATGAGAAAATGATAAATCATTGCGCAAATAACAAATATTTCAATGTATTAAAGGACAATAGTATTTGGTAGGAGAGAAATACGCCTCACCCATCCTTTGAGTGGTACTACCCGAGAACCATGCTAGAAGGAGAAAACGTCGAGCAAACAAATATTAATAACACTATTTTGTTGGAAAACAACATGACTCACCCATCCTCTACGTTGCATCTGCATTTCCTCAGATATCTTCTCGAATTGAACCTCCGAGACACTACAATTGTAATCACTCGTTACATAAAATAATATTAATATGAAATCATGAATAACCACGAGAGCTTAAAGGAGAAATATACAAGTAATGAATTAACCACACACATACCTACCCTCCCTTAGAAAATATTATAACAATGACAATCAAGAACCATAACCCCTGAACATGTGAACCCCAGTGTAACATTTCCATTTCTTTCATATCAAATTTCTAGAAAAAATCTTGAAACTCACACCCATGAACAAGATCGTACTATCTTAGCACCATGACAAAATGATAAATCATTGTGCAACTAACAAATATTTCAGTGTATTAAAGGACAATAGTATTTGGTAGGAGAAAAGTATGTCTCACCCATCCTTTCTGCCACGTTTGTAGAATGTATAGTGCATCTTCACCACTTCACCTTTGTAGACCATACACACTACATAAAAAAGATCAAAATAGTTGACTATGAGAGCATAGATAAAACATATAATAATTTAAATAGCAAACAAATGGAGCCACAAATTAGCAAAAGATACTTTTAAATGAAGAGCATTGCATATAGATATGTCGACTCACCTTCACTTGTGAACAAAAACCTCAAATGAAGAGCATTGCATATAGATATGTTGAATCACCTTCACTTGTGAAGGAAAACCTCAAATGAAGAGCATTGCATATAGATATGTCGACTCACCTTCACTTGTGAACAAAAACCTCAAATGAAGAGCATTAAATGAAAGAGCATTGCATATAGATATGTTGAATCACCTTCACTTCTGAACAAAAACCTCAAATGAAGAGAATTGCATATAGATATGTTGACCCACCTTCACTTCTGAACAATAACCTCAAATTTCTTTTCCTGCTTCCTTAATTTATGTTTTCGCACCCAAAAAATGAAACCAGAATGCAACAACAAAAAACATTAAAAAAAACACACAAGATGAGAAGAACACATCCAACAAATGAAACCAAGACCAAACTACAAAAAACATGAAAAAAATGCAAAACAAAGGAAAACAAGTACAACACAGCATGGCCATGCTCAAACTCAACAAAACAAAACATGTAGACAAGAACAAAGAAAAATTTGCAAACATCTTATTTGCACATATCTCCCCTGCAATATTTTGTTCTTCGCTGAAAGGGAAAAAATTGGGTTGAATAAAGTTGAAATACACACACAATTAGCAATGTTAAACATATTTCAAGACCAATAATTATTCATAATATGAAACACACCTCCCCTAGATTTTTTTTTATAATGATGGACACTCTTCTCATTTGCACAATTGAATAAGGTTGAAATACACACACAATTAGCAATGTTAAACATATTTCAAGACCAATAATTATTCATAATATGAAACACACCTCCCCTAGATTTTGTTTTATAATGATGGACACTCTTCTAATTTGCACATATCTCCCCTGCAATATTTTGTCCTCCGCTGAAAGGGAAAAATGTGGGTTGAATAAGGTTGAAATACACACAATAGAAATTTTGACATCTCTGTGTTCCATTAAACCATTTGATGATGTTCATAGAGTCCCCGAAAATTTGGAAATCTCTTATCCTTCGAAAAGAGAGCCAGCATAGCAGAAGATGAAGAGATTTTAACTCGCCAAAGTTATTAGTTCCTTGGCCCAGCCCTATAAACACTTTCAGGATTTTCCCGAAGGGATCACGAATGACTAGACCCACTCCACACTGATTCTGTGGGTCAGAAGCCCCATCAAAATAGGCCCATGGAATGTCCCCTCTAATGTTCTCCTGAACAATAACTCTGGCTTGTGGTGGGGTTGCTGGGAGGGGTATGAATTCAAATATGGACGCACTCTCAACTGCAAGGCGGGAGATAGGGAAAAGGGAAGTTATTAGTTCCTTGGCCCAACCCTATAGACGCTTTCAGGATTTTCCCAGAGGGATCATGAATGACTAGACCCACTCCACACCGATTCTGTGGGTCAGAAGCCCCATCAAAATAGGCCCATGGAATTTCCCCTCTAATGTTCTCCTGAACAATAACTCTGGCTTGTGGTGGGGTAGCTAGGAGGGGTATGAATTCAAAGATGGACGCACTCTCAACTGCAAGGCAGGAGATAGGGAAAAGGGTGTCCTGAAAGATACTTCTATTTCTTGCAATCCAAGTCCCTCAGGTGACAAGCAGAGGGAGATTTCTAACTCTATCATCTGGAGAGGCTTGCCACCACAACTCCCAAGCGGTTCCCACATCAACACCCTCCCACCGCTGTGACATATTAAGGAGCCTCAGAGTCTCTGACCAGAGCTTCTTGTTGAAAGGGCAGGCTAGGAAGAGGTGATGCAGCGACTCCAGGCTGCATTTACATAGAGTGCACCATCCTAGCCCTATCTTACCCCAGTGCTAAAGAAAGTCCCAGGTGGGGACCTTTTTCTGAAGGATGCACCAAAAGAAAAGCTTGCTTTTTTTCGGGCCCTTCAGAAGCCACAGGGGCTTGTACCACCATTCAAGTTCTCACCAACCTTTCTGAGCCATTAGCCACTTATAACCAAACTTAGGGGAAAAACAACTCGACAGAGCATGTGCCCACTTCAATTCATCCTGTCTATCATGGAGTCTGACATTTGAATGATGGAGATTGTTTAAAAACCCCTGCCACTCCTCCTACCACCTACACTCCAGCTGAAGTGCTTCCCCAGAAAGCCACTCTTGCCTTCAGATCGTAGATTGGCCCTGGTTTGCAACATGATTTAAGGTGTTGATCCCACGAAGATTCAGATAGTCGATGAGTTCAAGAGTGAGGGCGAATCTCTCCAAGCATCCCACCCACAGGTCATGGCCAATCCGGATGTGAGATCCATCCCCTATGTGCCACGCCAGTCCCTGTTCAATGATTTTATTCGACATTACCAAGGCTTTCCAGAAAATGGATGCACTCTTTTCATTCTTATTCGACTTGCGCGTCCATTCTAGAAGTGGCATACGATCAATATATTTGCACCTAATCACTGACGTCCAGAGATTTTCCTTAGTTATGAGATGTCAACCTAGCTTAGCAGCTAGAGGCCGTAAAAGAAGGGAGCTCCTTGATGCCCCAACCTCCCCATGATTTTGGATGGGCAATCTTGTCCAAAGCCACCCAAGGCATCACTTTTTCCTCCTTTGAGCCTACCCATAGGAAATGGTTGCAGATTTTGTTGATAGTAGATAGAGTGCTTCTAGGGACCCATGAGAGAGCAGCCCAATAAACAGGTATGGCCAAGGCCACCGATTTGATTAGCACCAACCTCCCATCTTTGGACAACCATTTGTAACTCCAATGTTTCATTCGAGTCTCTATCTTAGCAATTAGCCAGTGCCAATCCTGAACTTGATAGGAGTCTTGTTTAAGGAAGAAGCCCAAATACTTAAAGGGTTCATGCAGGGTTTTTGATTCAAACTGCATTATCTCTAATACTCTGACCAATTCTACATCTAATAATCCGGCAGTTGTGATTGTAGATTTCTGATGTTTATGCTTAGCCCAGTAGCCTTAAGGAAAAGGTCAAGGATGTCTTGGATACATCTGATATCTTCTAGGCTACCATTGCTGAAAAGAATAATGTCATCAACAAAGAGAAGGTGGGTAACAATTTGATTTATTGCAACTTCAATCCCTTTAAGAGTTCCCCTACGCTTTGCCTCATGAATCATCAAGCTGAGACCTTCCGCATCTAGGAGAAAAAGAAAGGGGGATAGGGTACATCCCTGCCAGAGACCTCTTTGGACATTGAAAAAAATTGATGCTGTGCCATTGATCAAAACTGCAATACTGGAGGAGGTGATACATCCCATGACCCAGTTAATGAAGTCAATTCGAAAACCCAAGTGGGTGAGGAGGAGCCGAATATACATCCAATTGATTCTGTCATAGGCTTTAGAGAGATCAATTTAATGATAGCACCTTTCTTCTTCCTCAATTTTAAGCTGTGAAGGGTTTCATGAGCAACCCCCACTGCCTCATGTATCTGTCTGCCATCCAGAAAACCAAACTGCTCCAAAGATATGTTACTTGAGAGGATAGGCTTGAGGCGATTTGCAATTACTTTGGTAATGATTTTATATATGCAGGTACATAGGGGGATAGGCCTAAAATCATCGAATGACTCTGGGCGATCCTTTTTGGGAATAAGAGCCAGAAAGGTAGCGTTGAAAGGAGGATAGATTAGTCCCAATATTCTTGATTCCTCTACTACCCCCAGTAAGTCATCCCCCAAGAACTCGAAAAAATGTTGAAAGAATTCCACGTCCACCCATCCAGTCCTGGGCTCTTGTCCTTCTGCAATGCCTTGAGAATTTTTTCCAGTTCTTCCTTCGTGACAGGTTCCATGATACTATCATTTCCTTCTTCATTGATGTATCTGGGAAAAAATTGTACCACCCTAATAACCTCGGCTATGGATGCCTCCCTAGGGGCCCTAAATAAATACTTTAAATACTTTACACCAAGGTCAGAGAGTGCCTCAAAGGATCGAGCCTCCTCTCCTTCTTCTGTCCTCATACTCCAGATTGTGTTGATGTTCTTCCTCCCTTTTGCATAGTTCTGGAATAATTTAGTGTTTTCATCACCAGCTTGGAGCCAAACGGCCCTACTCTCAACGTGCCAGCTCTCCTCTCGGACCAGGAGGATTTTCTGCCTAGATTCTTCCAGACGCTTTATTTGATCCCTAGCTTCCACAGAGACATAACCAACCCCCTCTAGGCTTTTGAGATAATCAATTTCCTCATTGATCCTGCGGAGATCTTCTTCCTCTTTGAGAGTCTTGGTCTTTGCCCATTCCAGAGTTGCCTTCTTCATTTCTTTGAGATTCTCCATAAAAGCCTTGCCATGAGATCCAAGTTCCCTTGGCCCATCCTTCCTCCAAGTATCATGGAAAGGAGAGGAAAAGGAATCCTCTTTAAGCCACGAGGAATTGAACTTGAAAGGCGCCCGAGGCTTCTTTTTGGGACCTTTAATTTCAAGAAGTATGGGTAGATGATCAGAGAGCCATCCTTTGTCGACCCAATTTCGAAAGGTCGAAGCCCTCGCCACCAGCTCCTCATGGAGAAGGAAACGATCCAATTTCTTTGCTACCCTATCTTCCCCTACCCGTCTGTTCCTCCACGTAGGCTGAGGCTTTAACATGCTTGCATCTACCAGATGAGTGGATGCCAGAAGGTTTGTGAAGAAATCCGTGAGAGGGTCAAGACGGGCCGATGGTCCCCATGATTTCGACAAGCCAAGAGAGAAATTTATATCTCCTCCCAATACCAAATGTGAATGATGAAGGCATGCCTTCGCAAAAAGTGAGTTCCAATACTGCACCCTCTCTTAACATGGGCCATAAACATTCAGCAAGATGAGTGAATGGCATATTTCATTCGAATAAACTTTCATTGCTAGAGCGTTGTCAAAACCCCATGAGGAAGTTTCCTTTAAGCGCCCAGTATTTATCCCCAAAGCCAATCCTCCCGATCTTCCATGGGCATCCAAGGCCTGAAAGTCCCACTCTGGGAACATTCTTGAAAGAGAAGCTACCACCTCAGAGCCAGAACCCAATGTTTTCTGAAGCATAAGGACATCTGGGGAATAGGATTTCATCAGTTCCTTCAATGCTAGTTTTTTGGGTTGACTAGCAAAACCCCGACAATTAAGAGAGAGTATGATCATCAAGGAACATGAGACGAGGTCTGTGCTGCTCTAAGCACCACAAAAAGGGAAAGCTACTTCCCATCAGCAATGTCTAGCTTTCCCTTTACCTGCGCCTTGGGTAGATTAGACTTCCTTCCTCTTAGTTTTCTAGGGCCTATCGAAATGGAATCAGACTCTAAACCCCCTATGGGTACACCCGACCACAACTTTTTCATCAGGGAGTGAAGATTATAGGGGGGATTTTTAGGGATAGGATGTAGGGGAGAAGTCTGATCCAGGGCAGCATCAGTCGGAGGGTCAGCAAAAGAGGGAGGTATGGAAGTGATAATGTTATCCAAGGACTCTATGACATCATGCATGTGCAAACATTCCAATTGTTGAGGCCTTGAGGGACCAGGCACTGAAACAGTAAAATCAGCAAAGCATAAAGAGGAAAAAACAGAGGGGGCAGAGACAGAGGCATACCCTCCTGTGGGACATCAACCGATTCTGAGATTGTTGTAGGAAGTTCCTCAGTTGGCGGAGCCTAGACGGGGGGAGGAACCTCTGCTTCAGTTTGTGAGTCCTGTGGAAGCTCCTCAGGAGTTATGTTTTCAGCTGCGCCTGGACCCTCCATCCCTTCCATCAGGTCACCTTCTAATAGCCTAGGATCTTCCATCCCTGAAGAAACCATTGGACCTTTCTTCATCCTCTTTTGTTGTCAATGTCTACGGTGCTCCAGCAGGCAATCCTTTGCCAAATGTCCATACTTGTGGCATCGGTGGCAACGAAACGATAAGTGTTCATAGTCCAGGATCTAGGAGTATTCATAATATTTGTACTTTAGTAGCATTTACTAGCTCTGGGGTTCAAATTAACCAATATCCTTGCTGCACTACAGTCCCTTGTCTACTGAAAGGGCATATCAGCTTCCAAAAATTGACCCAGGGTGTTCCCGATAGAGCGGAAAGCAGACTCCATCCAGAATGGGATGGGGAGGCCTAGTAATTTGACCCAAACTGATGAATCTTCAACTTTCTCTCTCTGCGCATTGAACAGGGGAGTCCATTTCCTGAAAAGGACTGGTCGATTCCAAAAATGCCAATTCTTCTCCAGCACCCATGATAAATTTTCGCCCCTTTCAAACTTTATCATAAACCAGCCCTTTCACTGAAGCCTCAGACCATTCTAAGGCCGTCCAATCCAAGATATAATTTGAAAAGTGTATTTCCTACCCCTTACTCTTCCCACCAGAATAGTTTCTGTAGCCTCCATTATCTCATCTATGTGAATATCCATCCCAAAAACGCAACAGGGGAATTCTTCCAACCTTCTGTTCGGCTTTTCTTTTTTCCTTTTCATTCCTGCAACCCTACCTCTTCCACCTTCTACACCTTCCAATGGCCCTTCAGTCGCATCTAGGATCTCAGGATTTGGCAACCCTGGTCGCCCTTCCTCTGTATTTCTTGTGCCCTTTCCACTCACACCACCTGGTTCCTTAGAACCCTCAAAAGGCCCAGGAGACCCGACCCCCTCCTTCTGTCTAGCTCCTAGACCAGTGATTTCGACCCCTCTAGGATCCCTTCAGGGAGATTTAGGGAACCCTCTTGCGGTCTCGGTCCTGACCACAGCAGCCCCCTATGGTTTCTACTAAAACCCTTAGCCACAACCGACCCCGATCTCGCCACTTCACTTCCTTTCAAGAGAAGAAATTTTTCTAAAGCGGCAGTGCCCTACCACTGAGCGGGCTGTCGAATCTCTGGAATGGCTTCACGAGGGGGACCCATGCCCCAAAAAATCTTTGAAACCCGAAGAAACAAATAAACCACAGCGTGCAACTACATCTTCTAGCCCTCCATTACGAAAAGGGATATTCGGGTTACCTAGATTCGAAGTTGCTTGCGAGTGTGTATAGCTCTGGAGCTGGAAACCCCCAAGCTGAGCCGAGTTTGTCACTAGTTGGGTCAAGCCGTGACCAAGCTCTTCCTTTCGCACACACTTGAAAGTACTTTGCAGGATTTATTCGAGCAGAGTCACACTGTTCGAAGTGACCACGCCCCCGCGGGAGCCTTGTCGTTCTTCCCCGATTCACCCAAAGTCGGAAAAAACAGTTCCAGATTCTTCGTTGATACCTCCTAACCCCATGCAGCGAGAAAATATTTCGGAGTTGTTCGCAGTCTACGGAGTCCCGTTCAAAGCCCATGGTTGCCCAACGTATTAGCGCTTAAACCACCATCTCGATACCACGGAAACCCTAACAACGACACCCCTCTGTGTTCATGCCACCAACAAACAGAAGAATTAGGGTTTGATTTTGGGTTGAAGACCATCCTAACCCCAATTTTATTTACCCCGAGCCATCCAATCCCATCTGCGGTGTGGCCTGCTTCAAGAGGTCCGTTTGTCTGTACGGGCCTGACACTCTGGGCCTGCTGTGATGCAAAGCAAGGACGACCTTTTGGGCCCTACAAGTCCTTCAGAGCCACCAGACCCTACACCAACCACCATAGTTAGGGTGCTTCCTCCACATCGCAACCGTTGAACCAACCATCTAGAGTTTGACATATAAAGATAGACATTCCATTTTGTATTCCACTTACTCGTGCCCACCAGTACAAGCCATCTACAATTGATACATAATAAGATATTAGAATCATTAAACACGTTAAACTAGAGAGTTGAATGCAACAATCAATCATAATGTGAAACATACATGTCTTTGAGCTTTGTTATATAAAGGGGTATAATCCAATTTGTATTTCATGTATTTATGTTAACTGGAATTAACCAGATGCAATAGATAAAAAATAAAATATTGGAATTCTAATAAAAATTAAATTAGAAAGTTGAAGGCATGAACTTATGTTCCAATTGATTCCAATCCATTTATATTCAATGCTATATCTCAAAATATATAAATTTTCTAAATGAGATGCTACGAATAATGCAATCAATGTTATATTAAGAGAAAATAACCTTTTTGTAAGAGGGATCTAAGCATATTTAAACATATTAAATACCCAAAATCCTAGTGTTGTCTGCTAGCACAATGGTTGATTGGTCGAAGGCTCAGTATGCTCGCTTGCTCGACCTTACCATCCTCCTCTACAGGGCATGTTGTGTGGGGGGTGCATGTGATGTGGACCAAAAAAACATATAAATTTAAACATACATTTTATGTATATGTCAAACCACTCTAGAGTGGTACTACCCGAGAACCATGCTAGAAGGATAAAATGTCGAGCAAACAAATAATAATAACACTATTTTGTTGGAAAACAACATGACTCACCCATCCTCTACGTTGCATCTTCCTTTCCTCGGATCTCTGCTCCAATCGAACCTCCCAATCACTACAATTGTAGTCGCTTGCTGCACAAAGTAATATTATATATGAAATCACGAATAAACAGTACGACTACCTGACTTTGTTAGTACTCTGAGAATTGAATTTGCTGAGATTATTTTGTTGTACTTGGGCTTGGTATGACTTCGTTGAAATCTGAAGTCTGATGAAGGAGTTTGTGTCATCCTTTTGTTGGCATCGTGTCTTGTTTTGTGTATCGACTTCAAGCACAACTGTTAAGATTCGGCTACTGTAAAATCAGTCTTTGGGATGTGATTTTTGGGTGAGTTCTAAGTGTGTCAAATACTCAGCTGCATGGAATCCTAAGTGAAATCGGTTGCAATCAGAGAAACCATGAGGTTTATGTTGAAGGTTGCGATAGCTAAGTATCATTTGCTCTAAACTTATGTATCTTTGTTGTTGTAAACTTGTATGAATCTGCTCTAATAGATAAATTTCATTTCTCCTAGGTTTTCCCCCATCTTGGGGTTTTATTGCTAAGCATTGTTCATACTCTGCATCATATCTTATTATTTGTCTCTGCATTTTGGTCAAATGAAATTAATACTTAGAGATCCTAACTTTTGCACTTTTGTCATGTCTATGTTTTGAGCTCAAATTTTTTGTTATATGAGTTATTAAATTCTACCTTTATGATAGTCAATTAAATGAGCATGAAACAACAAAATAGCATTTGAAGCGAAATTCCTCTGCTGGTGAAATGAAACAATACTGCTAGACACATTTATTTCCCTCAATTTTTTACACCCCATGTCTCAAGGGGTGAGATGATCCTCATATGGGCCCTGGATCAGCTCCCATCACTCCCAAAGTCATAAGGTCAGCCTAGGGGCATGTTGGGTCTAGGTGCATCATCCCAAAATTCATCAAATGTAGGGCAAAATGCTGGGACGCTCTAGGTGTTGGAGGTGCCCAACGGTGTGTGTGATGCTTTGTTGTTGCTTGGAGTCTGATGACTCTCAACACTTCACGTGTGGGTGCCAATATGCTTCTCTAGAGGCTTGGGTACCTATGGGCCAGGTGCGTAGGTCATGGCTATGGAACCACCTAACAACCACACCTCAAATTCTAGTGGTACAATAAAATTTTTTGCATTTACATGGACCAAGCTTGAATGTAAAGGGCTATTTAATACTTCATATAGGGCTTCCCTTCCAAACTTAGGGTCTTGAGCTCACAATGGTGTTACCTCCCTAGGTAGGAGTGGCTAAAAGACCACCCTATTAGGTGTTTCCAGCCCCGATGGAGAAGCAACATTTCCTCAATCCACCCTTCAATTGATAGGTGTTACTGAATATAATAATGATGAAACGAAGGGAAGAAGACTTCATGGCCAAATGCCATGGTCAAAGGGACCAGCTTGATGGGGGCTCCACATCCTAAGTGTATAAATGTGAGGAGGGAGCGGTCGTGGATGCCTAAATTATCAACTTGGCCTTTGTTTTTTCACCCCTCTCGGGTGCATTATATTTTTTCTTGATTTTTCTTTGTATTATTGCTATTAGCTCAAGGGTTAGCGCTAGTTTTGTATGATCTATAGTAGTTTTTTTACCCCTAAATGATGAGACACCTCATTGAGGTTGGGACATGCAAGGGTTCCTTTTTCTTTGATGTGCTAGGCTAAACATGTGCCCAAGAACTGGGTGATGGCCATAATGAGTGAGGTAGAGGTCATGTTAGGCTTTTTCCTATGTGCTAATTTGTATGTCTAGGCCATCTTTTGCATTTTGATATTCTTTTCTTTTGTTTTATTTGTGGCCATCATATATTTTTTCCCTTTCCTTTAGTTGCATCAATCTTCTAAGGAAAAACTCTATGCCCTACCCAAGTATGTGGATGTACAACATGTGAAAATTTATTAATCTAAGAAACCCTACTGTTAAATCTCGATTTACTTCTCCTACTTGATTGAACATACACGTTATTAATCTGAATATTCAGAATTAACAGAAAAGAAAATACAATTAATAGCCTACACATACAGATCATTTACTGAATAGCACGCTCATATGACAAAGTGACACAGATTTTTCGGACAAATGTCCTCGGAAAAACCCAATGCGGGAAAACCGGTGCAGCAGATATGAGGGTTTATTATTATTATTAAGCAGAAGTTTCTGAGTACATATAGGGTGCCATAAACTCGTCTCACCCAAGAGAAAACCTCAGCAATCGGAGAAAATGTGAGATATACCTCAATCTCGCAAGTCCCATCTGATCCGGATGAGAAACTGGTGAAACCCCAACTGGCTCTACGCAGCCACTGCGTAAGCCTCCATAGCCTAGGTTAAGGAACTACAACATCCTAGCTCTGTGTGGATCTGTTTCTCCTGGATCTCAGTTTCAGCCCTACTGGCTCAGAAACCCTTGCTTCCGACAGAATTTCAGACTTCTACCTGGAGATGTTGTGTTGCCTCCGCGTGGGCCTATGTCACCCTCCTAAGGGACAACGTAACACCCTCTGATGGTTGCATTGCCTCCACTATGCCTCTGTTTCCCCTGCTCTGCACTATACTCTTGACCCTCCTGGCCAATCAATGCATCTCCCCCTCATTGCGACTCTGAGTCACTGAGATCTGATCTTCGTCTGAAAACTACTCCGTCAGAAGAACTTTTAGACTCTGTGTGTGTCTGCAACTGACCCCAACCCAAGCCTTTCCTTTATACTTTCCTCGTTGACACATCAACGGTCGTGATTTAACCTCTTATCGACGGCTTAGATTAAAAGGTTGCTTGATCCGCGTCACTTAGAACGTTTCATCACATGTGCTTAATTAATTCACTTTAATTTTTCAAATTCCCTAAGTTAGACTTAAGGTCCTCGTTAAAAATAATAATTACTTTAATATTTCACATACCAAATGAATTTCTTCAAACGCTTTCTAGGTTTTGAAGGTCTTGTCTCTCTTAGACCCTCCAAAAAATTTCAAGGTTAGAGCACACCCGATGCTACCTCAAAATCTCAACACTCCCTCTTAGCATGGAGTGTGCTCTAGAAATACATCTACACCATGTATCGCAAGATCTCGACATCGGTCTTTGCGCTGCTGATGCAGCCTGGTGCCCTCCATCCACTGCGTTGCTGCTTTCTATACTACTGCCCATGTCACTACCACTGACACTACTACATCTGTACTGCAGCTCCTCAATTTGCTGCATCATGCTGCCCATAGCACTACCACTGCTAACTACTGCACTGCAACTCAGTTGCTGAGAAGTAAGCAACTGAAGGACCATTGCCCAATAATTGACAAACAATTCGAGTTGCATCTCATCACTGAATCTTCCTTGGTTGTTGCTCTGCGCTATCCTCCTGAAGCTACTGCGTTGCTATATCTCTGCAATGCGTAAGCACTGCCTCTCTGTGCTGCTGAAGTCACATCAACCTCTGCGTTGTTGGCTCTACACTAAACTGCTTGCTCTAAAGTGTCTCAGTGCTGCCCTCTGCTTCACTGTGATCTTCTGCACCCAATACTCCACTTTTCCCGCTACCGTCTTAAGGTTCCTGTAGCTCGTATGTGATCCAAGAGTTGGGCTACTCAAGGATCTTGCCTTCTCCCATCTGTAGCTTCTCTATAGATCAATGTCGCCCCACTTACGTGGCTCATGAGCATTCATGGATACGTCATCATCACTTCCATCGTCCTTTGTTGTTGTTGCCTTGGGTTCAGAAAATCCTTTGTCCTTCTTCTTCGGACAAGTGCTGGCGAAGTGTCCAAGTTTGCCACAATTAAAGCACCGGACCTTGGATAGGTCCCTCTTCTTCTTCCATTGATGCCTCTGTTCCTTTGATTCAAGTGTTGCATCCTCATCCTCTTCTTTCTTTACCTTGAATGTTCTGCTATTATTGCTTTGCCTCTTGGTGAATCTCTTGATTTCCTCCTGACGGAGGATTGCCCACATGTTTGCCCAAGATGGTAACGTTGCCCTACCTAAGATGCTTTGGACAAACGTTTCCCATTCCTTGGTGACTGCATTCAAGGTAGTCCTTACCAAGAGCCCTTCATCCAAAGTCGCACCAATGGCAACCAGTTGATCCCGGATAGTCTGAAGTCTGACGAGGAAGGGATCTATCTCCTCACCCTTCTGCATTTGGAACAGCCGGATCTGATTCTCCAAGAGCATCTTCCTTTAGACAGAGCCTCCCTGATACATTGTCTCCAAATTTTTCCACATCTCAATTGATGTGTTCTTCCCAGCAATATGTGGATCAAGAGCTTAGCCCACACTTGATTCTCCTTGAATTTCTTCAGAGGATCTGGATCGGCAGGTACAACTAGGAAATTCTTAGCATGGCGCTTGATATCGTACCCATCCAAGACTGTCAGGATACTGGCCCTCCAGATAACGAAGTTGGACATGCCATCCAACCTGTCCTGATCTCTCAATCCATGAGAAACCATCTTTTCTTAAATCTGTTAGAACAGGTACTCCTCTCCCTCTTTCTGCTGCAACATTCAACAGAAATATTGGATCTAGGTTTCTTGGCGAATAGAAACCCTCTATAGTAGTTGCTCCCTCCGACAATTGATTTCCCTCCTAGAAATCCTCAGCCAAAAATCAACTAAACAGTTCTCTACGATCACCCTCCTGATCGGATCTCAGATTTGTTTGGTGCAGATCTGCTGAGCAACTGTCCTCCTCCCGCTCTTTGTCAACTTAGCTAGGCACGATTATGCATTGGTAGAATCTCCACCATACCAGAAACTGTTGAAGGCTAGAAGCCCTACTTCCAGACCACGGAAACTCTGCACAACAACTCAAAACTGGATTGTGTCCCTCTGGCTGGCCTCTGCGTGAGAATATTGGCTCAGCGCAGCCTCTGTGCAGCGTAGGCTGCTTCTGCGTCCCTCTGGAATGCACTGCGTTGTCTCTACGTCAGTCCCTACGTAGCCCCTGCTGTGACTGCATCCTTCTAATGTTGCGCTTCCCTCTCTGGATCTCTGCTACTTTCTACAGAAAAAATTTCTTCAGCCAATTTTGCTGGAGATTCAACTTGATCTGGAAGGCTCTGATACCATGTGAAAATTTCTTAATCTAAGAAATCCTACTATTAAATCTCAATTTACTTCTCTTACTTGATTAAACATACAAGTTATTAATCTGAATATTCAGAATTAATAGCGAAGTAAATACAATTAACAGCCTACACATGCATATCATTTACTGAATAGCACGCTCATATGACAAAGTGATACACATATTTTTCGGACAAATGTCCCCGGAAAAACCCAATGCGGGAAAATCGGTGCAGCAGGTTTATTATTATTAAGCAGCAGTTTATGAGTACATCTAGGGTGCCATAAACTCGGCTCGCCCAATAGAGAAAACCTCGGAAATCAGAGAAAATGTGAGATATACCTCACTCTCGCAAGTCTTAGCTGATCAGGATGAGCAACTGGTGAAACCCCAGCTGGCTCTATGCAGCCTCTGCGTAAGCTTGCGTAGCCTAGGCTGAGGAACTGTGTCACCCTATCTCTGCGTGGATCTTCTTCTCTCGGATCTCGGTTTCAGCCCTGCTGGCTCAGAAACCCTTGCTTCCGGCAGAATTTTGGACTTCTGCTTGGAGATGTTGCGCTGCCTCTGTGTGGGCCTGTGTCACCCTCCTGAGGGACTGCGTAACACCCTCTGATGGTTGTGTTGCCTCCACTGCGTCTCTGTTGCCCTTGCTCTGCACTGTACTCTTGACCCTCCTGTCCAATCACTGCATCTACCCCTCACTACAACTCTGAGTCACTCAGATACGATCTTCATCCAAGCACTGCTCCGTCAGAAGAATTTGATCTCTTAGACTCTGTGTGTGTGTGTCTCCAACTAACCCCAAGTCTTTCCTTTATACTTTTCTCGTTGACACATCAATGGTAATGATTTAATCTCTTATAGACGATTTAGATTAAAATATTTTTTGATCCGCGTCACTTAGAACATTTCATCACATGTGTTTAATTAATTCACTTCAATTTTTCTAATTCCCTAAGTTAGACTTAGGGTCCTCATTAAAAAAATTAATTATTTTAATTTCTCACACACTAGATGAAATTTCTCCAAATGCTTTATGGGTTTTGGAGGTCTTGTGTGTCTTAGCCCCTCCACAAAATTTCAGGGCTAGCGCACATCCAATGCTACCTCAAAATATCAACACAACAATGTTGCGAACATCTTGATAACATCCCGATTTTATCTCGAAATCACGATTCTTTGTCTTAGCCTATGTTTTCTGATTTTTACCGATATTTTGATGGTATCTTGATTTTTCCGATGTTTGCCAATTTTTACTGATATTTGCCTGATTTTTATGATTTTTGGTTTTCCAGACCATTGTCGATTTTATCCTGATGTTGACGTTCGCAACATTGATGTACAATACCAAATCCCTAAGAACCAATCATCAGTTGAACTCGAAGAACAGATGTGATATTAAGCTTGTAATCTTGTAATGTATGATGGAAAGTGGGAAGTATGGAAATGGGGATGGATGGAATTACGCTATATCAATCAGGGTTTTCCAAGTAGTGCCCTTGCTATACCCTTTGGGTTATTAGGGGAGGTCCCACTGGACTACGGTTGAATATTAACCCCCTATTTAAGGTGAGGGAATAAGATCACAGTTAAAACCACTTCTTCTTCCAAGTCATCCCATAATCCATATCAAAAGCCCAAGTACAAACAAGCATAATATCCAATTGCAAAATGAATAAAGTACCTTTTGAACGAAATCCCACCTTTGTTCATGTCTCTTGTCGGATGGGTAAGAAGTCATATCACTGATGCAAGTGGTGGTGATCTATATATTGGCATGTCATAAGCTAGAAATGGTTCTCTATTGGGCTACTGGCTGGCCAGTTAGATGTAGATGAAACGCAGAAAAAAATCTACTATAGGGTCATCCATTTTTAGTGGGTAACAGTCCTAATTCCTAGGCCCAATCTACATATAAGAGTGATTCATAAAAGAATTTGTGAGGGATTGTTATTGGCATAAGTATGCCCAAGGAATTTAGAAAACAATGTTGTAGTCCTTCAAGGACAGAGAAATCTAAGAAAGAATGGAGAACTAGGGTTGTTCAAAGGTTGCAAGTATATTTCTCAATCTAAGAATTTCCTCCAATTTGTAGCTACAGCCCCAAGAGTTTGACACTTCTTCTCATTTATCTTATAAACAACAATCATCATACCTCCTAGACATAGAGGAGGGATTATAACAAATACATCAGTTCTCCATAAGTTTCTCCCATAAAGCAGTCAGCAAGGCATATGTTCTATTCACATATCTATTCATCACCATTCCCAGCATGGAAAAGGACCTGTTTCAGCAGCTTAATGGTGCACTTTTAGTCAATATTTCCAGGAATACTGTAGATGAGGTTTGTAGGTCACTTCCTAGGTGTTATTCATAGGCCCAATCTACAGAGAAGAATGATTCACAAAATAATTTGTGAAGTCTCCTTATTGGAGGAAGTATGCCCAAGGAATTCAAAAAACAATGTGGCAGTCGTACAAGAATAGAAAAATCTAAGAAATAATCGAGAACTAGGGTTGTTCAAAGGATGCAAGTATATTTCTCAATCCAAGAATTTCCTCCAATTTGTAGCTACAGTGCCAAGATTTTTACATTTATTGTCATTTTATCTTATCAACATCAATCATCTTACCTCCTAGACATAGATGAGGGATTATAACAAATACATCAGTTCTCCATAACTTTTTCCCATATAGCAATCAGCAAGTCATATGTTCTATTCATAGATCTGTTCATCACCACCCAACATGGAAAAGGACCTGTTTCAGCAGCCTAATGGTGCCCTTTTAGTCAATATTTCCAGTAATACTGTAGAAGAGGTTTGTAGGTCATTTCCTAGGTGTTATTCTCAACCTCCGTTTGCAGCAAAGGGATTGATTTGTGAATTCTCGTAACAACATCAAAGCCTGCAACCAGTGCACTTTCCATACCTATCTAAGCCTGCAACCAGTGTAATTTCCATATGATATATCGTATAAAAGGCAACATAACAACATATTAAATCAACCCCATTACGCATGATTGCAATATCACCTGAATGGCTGGCATATGGAGGATTGACACAACCAATGGAAACAATTCCCTCCAAATTAACATCAAATTTTCAGCTAATCAATGCACTTAGAAATATTGTTACATGGTTTAACCATAGATGATGGAGACATCCACCTTGAAGAGAAGAGAAATGGCATAACTTTCCCAGTATTTTATGCATTGGTTGACTTGACATTTGAGTCGGTTATGAGACATTGCTATTTTATTGTTATTTGACAGTTTTTATTTTAAAGGAAGTTGAGCTAGACTCTATATAATGAATAGCCCATTTCCATTTGTAGTCATGGTTGGATTTATAAGGTAAACCCCTCTAAGGGTAGTTGACAATCATGTATAAGGTACAACCAAGAAAATGTGAGCGTTTATTTCATCAATCTATTTTCTCTTGTATATTTTGGGTTTCATCTTGAGTGGCTAATATTGTTATTTCTATAACTGATCTCTTTGAAGGCAATTCCTTTCATATGTAAAGGAACCAAGTTTGAGCATTTTATCCCTCTTAGCCCTTGATTTGCACATGAGAAGGGACTAAGGGTGAGGATTTTTATAACCCTTGATGTAATCTTAATATTGTGGAAGATTTTTGTTGTAATATAAGCTTAGTTGTAGCACATGTTAATGGCTCTATTAATCTTATGAGATGGTTATTGAATGAATATGTGACTTGTTCCTTGGCTTGTCAATTCATTTGAAGGTTGTCCTTCTTGGTCTTTTTCCTTGTCATCTCATGTTATGAATCTTCCTTTACTATTTGGGTTGTGCATGTTACTTTGGCTTTTATATAATCTTATGAGATGGTTATTGCAACCCAATTCATTTGAAGGTTGTCCTTTTTGGTCTTTTTCCTTGTTATATCATGTTATGATTCTTCCTTTAATATTTGGGATGTGCATGTTACTTTGGCTTTTATATAATCTTATCAAATGGTTATTGAATATGTGACCTGTTCCTTGGGTTGTCAATTCAATTGACGGTTGTCCTTCCACTTAAATTAAAAGTATATCTTACATATTTGTTTTATTAAGCATAATTCTTCATCTAAATTTGAACCTTCATTGCATAGACTTAGTGGTCATCTTAGGGAAGCCCCATTTTTCCGAAAGAGAGCCATCCTAAAGTGAGAAAGGTCAATGAGGTAGCTACTATGGCGACAGTGGATTGCCCCTTTGAGTTCCCCTCGGGTTGCACTTGTGTTTTAGTGTTTTCCCACTTGAAGTGTAGATAACAATATCTCACTATGTGGTGACAACAAAAATAATTCTAATGAAACAAACGGTGATAGAAATAGGGATGAATACTTGTTACCCACCACCAATTGGTGACCCTTATAGGAAATTTTTTCTCCTAGATGTCTTCAGCCAGCGGCCAATAGCCCCTTGCAGCCACCTAATAGCTTGGTGTACTACTATTCTCCCCAACCTGAGGCAGCCATTGTGTGCCCTCGCCCATTTTTCATGATCGTATGTTTGAAGGTGGATCTTCAAACCTTGAAGGTATGATTTTTCATTATGTAATGGGGTGTTTATGCTTTCTTTTATTGGGCACATTTGGGCATGAATTAGTGGGGGGATTCAATGGAAAGAACATGCCTTGATTGTACTCTTTCTCTATTGCCTCAACTTGGTGGTGAATCTTGTATCCTAGTCCTTGGGATCTCCTTTATGGGCTATTAGCTTTCGGAATGGCACTACATGGGAAACCCCAATTTTGGATGTATTGTCCCGCTTCCCAATATCATATATCTCACTTCCCTCAGATCATTACAAGCCCTTTTTATATTTTCCCATTTGGGTCCGCATTTTTCCATTGGGTCCACAAGTTTTTAGCCTTACCATTCCCCTTGTCGACACCTTGGGTCAAGCTTGGAACGATGCCCCAGAGGTTGATGCAACTAAAAAATAAGATTAAAGCATAATATTGCCACATACAATAGGAAATGTACCACAAAATGCAAAATATGGTTGGGACATTAAAATTTAGCACATGCACAAAAGCCAAACATAAGCTCTACCCCCTATCATTATGGCCATCATCCTAGTTCCTAGGTCCCCTAGGAGTGTCCCTGTGTCATTAAGGAACCCATGATTGTCCCAAACCCTGGTGGGCGACGAACTGCCCCACCTTAAGGGGGTAAAAAATGCTACAGTAAAATGAAAAAAAGCCAATAAAAGGCAAAAGGCATCTGTAGTAGGGGACAGAAACAACCCTTTCTTTAATTTCTTCAAAAGAATCATTCTTCACAGTATCCTATGTATAGGAAGCCTCCTTTTTCAACAAGTCATTCATTGGTTTGACAATTTCAGAAAAGTTTGGTATGAATCTTCTTACAAAATTAATCTTACCAAAGAATGACCTCAAATATCCTTTGTCCTTGAGGGGAGGTATATTCTTGATTACTTCAATTCTTTCCGGGTCAATAATAATTCCTTTCACCCTTGAGTAGTAAAATGAAGAAAAATCAATAAAAGGCAAAAGGAATATGTAGTAGGGGACAAAAACAATCCTTTCTTTAATTTCTTCAAAAGAATCATTCTTCACAGTTCTCCTTTTTCAACAAGTCAGCCATTGGTTTGACAATTTCAACTAGTCTTTTTCAACAAGTCATTCATTGGTTTGACAATTTCAACAAAGTTTGGTATGAATCTTCTTACCAAACTTAATCCTACCAAAGAATGATATCAAAGATCCTTTGTCCTTGAGGGGAGGTATATTCTTGATTACTTCAATTCTTTCTGGGTCAATAATAATTCCTTCTCTGTATACCACAAGTCCCAACAATTTCCCCTGGTCAACCCCAAAGATAGATTTCTTAGGATTGAGAGATATGTTGTATTGCCCAAATTTTTCAAATACCTTTCCTAGATGTTTACAATGATCTTTCCTCTCTTTGGATGCCACAGTTAAGTCATCTTGGTATATTTCCATGATTTTCCATATGAGTTTCCTAAAGGAAAAATCCATGGCCCTTTGGAAGGTGGAACCAACATTGAGCATGCCAAAGGGTATCCTAAGATACATATAAGTTCCCCATGGAGTAGTGAATGTAGTTTTCAAATGGTCTTCTTCCTTCATGACGAATATATTATATCCAGAGAAACCAACGAGAAATGACATCATTTGGGAGCCAATTATTCTTTGAAACAAGTTTTCCATATTGTTAATGGGTAATTATCTTTAAGACATACATGGTTGAGATCCCTAAAATCAATGCACATCCTAATGTTACCAATTTTCTTACAGGTGATTACAAGGTTAGAAACCCAAGAGGAATGACAAACAGGAGAAATAATACATGAATCAACAAATGATACCTGCATCAACCATCTTTTGAAGCTCCTCTTTAACGAAGGGGGCAAGTTTGGGATTCATTCCTCTTAACTTTTGTCTCAAGAGCTTGGCTCCTTCTTTGAGAGGGATAGTGTGTTTGAATGATCTCTAGGTTGTATGTTTCAGATCATCATATGACCAAGCAAACACATCTTTGAATTCTCTTAGCAATCTTTGAAGCTCATTCCTTTCTTCTTTAGTCAAACCTTTTCCAATATTAATTATTTGAAGGGTTCATACTTCGAGTTGCACCATGCCTCGGTAACATTATGAGGTTGACTGCACCTATAGCTCCTTTCAGTGATGATGTTATGAGGGAAGTATTCAAGTTATTAGCGAGGAATTTTCAGGATTTGGACAACAGTGCACGCTCTACCTTTGGGAAGAAGCTTGAGGTTTTAGGAGGTATGGCCACATTCAAAATGAATGTATGATAACATGTTTGATCTTGAGTGTGATGGCTTGATTCTGCAGATGTTCCAATGCTTCTTCAGCATTAGGAGACATCATTCTGACATAGTCATAGCACACATGCAGTCCATCCTGTCATAATGTATGATCATCATATGACCAAGCAAACACATCTTTGAATTCTCTTAGCAATCTTTGAAGCTCATTCCTTTCTTCTTTAGTCAAACCTTTTCCAATCTTAATTATTTAAAGGGTTCACACTTCGAGTTGCATCATGCCTCGGTAACATTATGAGGTTGACTGCACCTATAGCTCCTTTCAGTGATGATGTTATGAGGGAAGTCTTCAAGTTAGTAGCGGGGACTTTTCAGGATTTGGACAACAGTGCACACTCTACCTTTGGGAAGAAGCTTGCGGTTTTAGGAGGTATCGCCACATTCAGAATGAATGTATGATATCATGTTTGATCTTGAATGTGATGGCTTGATTATGCATACGTTCCAATGCTTCTTCAGTATTAGGAGACATCATTCTGACACAGTCATAGCACACATGCAGTCCATCCTGTCATAATGTATGAGAGACTGTGATGCCATTTTTTGGGAGCTACAAACTAGGTTGTTGAGAATTTGGAGGAGAGAACAGTTAGTATCACATGTTGCTTATGAGCTAGCCCAAGGGCTGGTTGAGCAAAACATTGGGTTGTTCAAGAGAAAGTTGACCAGGGAGGAGTTGCTCCAGTTTGGTGGATCATGCAACAAGAATGAGTTAAGGAGGAAGGGAATTTCCTTCATCTGCGAAGAACCTTAGGGGCTTGATCACTCTTGCTTGATTGATGCAAATGATGTGCCAAAGGTAGAGCAAGAGGACATTCCTTCTGTATGTCAGGATGAGGACTCTTTTTCAGATGAGTCCATGGGGTCAAATGAGGATGCTTATGGGGAGCATGAGCGGTCATCATGGGGAGTTGATGATCGTCGACCAGATTTATATTCTGGTGAGCACGATGGACAATCAGGGGACCCTACGGGAGTTACTCAGAGTGAAGAGTCACTTGTGACAATTCAGCTGGAGCAACGTATGGTGGAGCATGAGTCAGCCAAGGAGGAGGCTACGCATATCATACATGATAGTCCCTTGGGGGAGAGTTGGATGGAGGCTCACATTGAGTTAGTGATGGATATGAGGCTAAAATTGAGGTCAACCATTGGTGAGGAGTAGACAGATGTACGAGCATCTAGCAGGGTGGTGGTAGTTGCAGATACTTATCCTCAGGAGGTGTTGGAGGTTGATGGGATAGTTCTACATGAGGCTAGTAGTAGACAGCAGGAGCATGACATTCTTGATCAGGAAAGGAAGGAGTTGTTGGAGATGGTGTAGCATCCATATTTGGGCCGACCCACTGATGAAGTGCAGATAGATGCACATGCAGCTAGCAGAGTTGCAAACTTAACAAGTTCAAAATTGAATAAGTAAAATTATAAAATTACGAAAATATTTTTCAGTATGTAAAAAATGAGAATAATCCATATATTTAACCAGAATTTGACTATGTTGATTTTTCCACGACACTTAAGTATCAGGTTTGAATATAAGATCACGATCACAAACACATTTAAACGCCACAACAGTACTACTTTGCATAGCGGAAATCATAAAGCAGTGAATCAGTCTCATGCACATGACAATTATAACCCACAACTTATTATAATACAAACTTTAATACAACAAAATTAGGGCTCCCGTACCAAGGATTGTGGCCCTCACATATAGCCCTGATACAAGGACACAACTAGGGCTTGGTGTCAACAACTATGACCACCAATCTTTCTCTGAACAAAGTACACTTGAACTACTTGTTGATGTAGTGCTTCCACGACCCTTTCTGTCCACATACCTTGAACACATATGGCGGGTACTTTACCACCCTACTATTGATCACTGCAACTTCAGAAAGATTTCATCTCCAAATGTCAAATATTGCACTGTCAACCCTCTTGGCTACTCCTATACGACTGAACATTGGTTCCCTGATCTGCCTGCTAGTGGCCATCTTTCACCTCCAAGATGTCTACTCTTAAGGACTTAATGATTTGCCCTCTTATCAGTGATTTTCTCCATTGAATCATTGAACTAGGGCTACAAGAATTTTCCCACTAACCATCTCCTCTGTTGCTCCAAAGGATCACATTCTCAATTCCCTCCTATCAACCATATGCCAACTTGCATCAGTCGAACTAGGGCTCACAATAACCAGCCCACTTGACTTCTCTTTGGCTCTTCCAAATGTCAAATACTTAGGGCATACAATGTACAACCCACTTATTGTGACAACTCTACCACTTGCCCACAATACTTGGGGCTACAAGTTAGCCACTAGCAGTCCTCCAAATCATTTTTCTTAGGTTGCTCCAAAAATGTCCAAAACTGGACCTACCATCCATTGCAAACATCAACATGAAAGTCATACCTTTAAACTTCCACTCACCATTACAAGGTCTTGATCTTTTAGAAAATGACTGAGGTTTTTCGGCCCTGGTTAGGGCACCTGTAACAGCCACACTTCAGCCCTTTCTCAGCGTCAAAACCTTCTCATTGCCTATGAAAATCTCACTTTCTATACCCTGAGCATACAACATTGTTCCTTGAATGTCTGTGGGGCTTACTCCTGCGCCTTAACAAGTCTTACGACCCTTCTTAGCACATATTACAAAGGTTTCATCCCTCTACAAAGAAACAGAAAAACTACAGCAAGAATCACAGAGATTTGTGCTCACTCATGCCCAAAACCCTTATCAAAATACACATCTAGATGATTCCTCAACTCGACCTATATCAGACATTGAATAAAGACACAAGAAACTCGCTCTTCTTCACTTCCAACTAAACTACTTCGGTTTGTAGTTACCTCAGACTTATCCTTCCTTTTGATCAAATGCACTTGGATGATGTGTTGAATGAGCTCACTTTCCTTCCTTTTATATAGTTCTTGGTAGGCTTCCCTTAGCCACAAAGGTTCATTACATAACTCCAAGCCGACCTTAACAAATTGTTAAAACCTAATAAAACATGAGACATAAAATTATTTTCATTCAACCAATGCCACCTCATTGATGCCTTTGTTGCCCCTTAACTCCTTAAGGGTGCCCTACATGCCCTCAATGATCAAAACATCAAAATCTCCACTTGGTTTCACACCCACAACTTTGGGTGCAAAACCCACTGCCTGGGTACACTTGCCCACAAAACCCACGTGAGTCAAACTTCTCCTAAACTTAGAACCCTAGGGTTGTGGGAGTACTTTCCAAGCTACACAAATCAACACTCCCTCTTAGCGAGGGAGGTACTTCCACTGCACGAAAGTAACCATCATCATCGTCGGTGACACTAGCCCAATATGGCATTCACAGCTGCAGTATACCCTATAGAATGAACCACACTATCTTGGTAGTGTCTCTACCTCATCTCATCAAAACCTAGAGATTCAAACTTTGATAAGGCATCTCCCTCTGAAGCTAGACTCCCTCTAAGTCTACACAACCTCCATTGGCTCACATTGCTACTGAAATTGTATCCTACAAGGTCAGTCCGATTTGCAGTCGAACATGGGCCACATCACCACCGCAAGTCAACTCAACAAGCGATCTCATCCTCCTAGGTCCAATACCACGCATGCAAATGCCTCCAAGCTCGGTTTTGAAACATCATAACCCAATGAAAATACTAGCCTACCATCGTCTCGTCCATCCCACAAAGCCAACTCATCCATCCCAAAGCATTCCTTGAGTAGTCCCTACAATCCATGATAAGCCATCAGAAGTCCATGATCAGCAACCTGGCACACAACAAACGTTTTATCACCATGTTCACCACCAATCAACCAGAACTCCCAACCTATCTCATCACCTAGCTAGTTGAGACCACATCCCCATGCCCTCAGCTGAACCTTCTGCTCCACCATCTAGATAATCTAAGTTCCCTCTAAGTTTCCATCAACAAAATCTATTATATCACCCTTATCTTCTAGACAAGAAATAGAAAGTAAGTTTTTCTCCAAACATAGAATAAATAGTATGTTGTTAACATGAATACTTCCACCATATTTGAGCTCCAATGATGTAGATCCAATCCCTTCCATTGGATAGCATCTCCAAGTTCAATTAAATGAGAGGAGGTTCCTTTTGACAAATTTTGGAGCTGGATGCATTCTCCCATCATATGTCTAGAAGCACCACTGTCGATAACCCATACATTCTCATCCTTGAAAGTCCCAGACAAAGTGGAAAATAAACTTCCATCCATTACTTCTAGCTTGGAAATGATCTTCAATATGAAACCCTTGATGGATATAGTGGGATCCCCAACAAACTTGAAACCCTTCTTTATAGCCCTTACCATAGTGGCAACTAGGATGTGATCTTCAGTCTCCCTCTTGCGCCTTAGCTCTAATCATGAGACTTGTATATTATAAATGATTTTCTTTGACTTGATAATTACTTGTGATATTAGTTTCCCTTTTATTGCTTTAGTTCTTGATTACCAAAAAAATGAAGATCACAAAGAGACAGTACACAGGATATAGGCTCCAAGCCAGGGAAAAACCCCTCCAAGGGGAAAACCCACAAAGAAATGCTTCACTTTTTATAGAATCTTCTTACAATGAGACCTCCAAGACCCAAAGACCAAAGCCCAAAAACCCTCTCAAGCACCAAGTCAACCCCCAGTAAGATCTTTAAGGCAACTTCCAAACTTCGAGCTTATGCAGCTTCACTCTAGAATTTTGGCCCTGCAACTGCTCCTCAGAATTTCGACCCTGCAATTTCAGCCTCCTTCAACTACAGCTACACAAAAACCCTAACTTCGCACATGTGGACGGAGAGAGAGAGATTATCCCAAGAAACTTTGATTCTTCCTTCTTTTCTTCGTCCTTCAGTCCTTCTTCTCCTTTGCTATTGTAGATCAAACTTGTGATGAGTGAGTATCCCAAATGAGGTTGAGATACTTGTATTTATAGCCTATTTGAGGGGTCGAATAGCCCTCCCTTAGGCCGACTTGTCCTTGACTGGGGCCGACTTGGTCTTGGAGAAATAAATGGTATTTCATGACAAAATAAATATTTTTCTTCTGTTACAAAGAGTTCGAATGGGAGCCCCACGGGGGTAGGCGAGTTGGTAATCGGAATGCGGTGAAGTTCGTTTGTAAGGCGGCCCGACGGGAGGTCACGAGTTCAAATCCCAGGACTAAAGCGGAGATGTGGAGGGGCGGGCACATGCTCCCGGTGGGTATAGTGGTAGCGGTCGGAATCGACCCAGTGTAACCGCGAGTCGCGAGGGCTGCCCTAGTTGCGATCCCAGCACAACAAAAAAAGAAAAAAAGAAAAATAAAAAATAAAAAAAATAAAAAAAGAAAAGAAAAAAATGAGTTCGAATGGGACTATAATACATGACATAATTTATTTTTTGTCCTAGAAAGACCTATAAGCATGAAAAACATGCTTTTGATCTAAACGTGAGCATGAAACCCATGCTTTACACAAAAAAAAAATTTTATTTTCTTCCTTTTCCTTTATTTATACAAGATATACAATGCCATGATTATATAAAGGTCATTATGAAGACTGAACCTAGCTACAATATCCAACAGTTCCTTAGCCATAAAGACCACGATTTGTCTTTCCTTTGACCATGGAAAGATTTAATGTAGATGGTGAGTTTATTTCCAATTTGGAGGAATAATATTCACAAGTTCATGCGTAGTGTTGGAGGATCCGTTAAGTGGATCCTTCTTCAATTTGACTACAAGATTGAGTGGCAATTATGAGTGTAGATAGAATGAGTTGGAGCTTCAATCATTTGATTGAAGGGAAAGTTGTGACTCCAATTAAAATTGGAAAAAGAACCAATTCAAACTAATTTAACTTGTCAACCACACAAATTCTAATTTTGTACTTTCCAAATTTAGCATGGACCGAATCTATAAAGGTTTATCATTATTGAGTGCACAAATTTGTGTGAGATCTCTTTGGTTGTGGAGTATGTATCTTGGAGGAGCTAGTGCACAGTAGTGAGGAGACTTCCCTGTGGCATAATTGCCCTAGGATTTAGGAGTTGTCCTAAATAATAGGAGCTCCTGTGCACTAGGAAATAGGAGGTTTAGTGTGCACAAAAATAGGGCCAGGCAGAGCACAAGAGGAGCGGGGTCAGCGTAATTGCAATGTGGTTCAGGCTAGTATAACAGAGAACAAGTGTGTTCTCAATTGAATAGATTGCCTTATATTTGATTCAATTTCTCACGATCAATAAAATACCACATCAAGGAGATATGTTTTTCCCTATTGGGTTTCCTGCGAAAAATATTTGTTTAAATTTGTGTGTTGTGTTTTTATCTTTGTGTGTCTATTCTACTACTTACAATTTGTTAAGAAATTTTGTATCTTGGTGAAAAGTATACAAGTTCAGTTTTCCCCATAAGGCCAGTCATCTCACCCCTTTCTTGGATACTTGACATTGTATACTATGTATATTAGAGTAGGATACATTGCATATTTATTTTGCATAGCTACTATCATCATATCATGTTCTCATGCTAGAATAGATGCATTTAGATTAGAGTTGCACCATAGAATAAATTTTCTTTTCTATATGGTTTATTATTTGATGAAAACATGGGCGATAAAAGAATGCCAGGTCTGCAGTCCCAAAAGATTGTTGGTGTTCTCATGACCTCCCTGTTCGAGTACATTGATCGAGGACTCTAAAGAGAACTCCTATCCCAATTGGAGCCCACCAAAAGTGGGTGACCCCAAAGGAGAATTTTTCTCCTACACATCTCTTCATCCGGCAACCAGCAAGCCCTGACAACCACCGATGTAGCCAATGTATTTTTCCATTTGATCTTCGCTCCCTGAACTAGTCATATGTCCCCTCACCCATTTTTCGAGAGAATATGTTTGAAGGTGGGAAATCCAATCCCAAAGGTATGTTTTTCATTGTAACATCTAATTCTTATGCTTGTTTTTCCTTGGGCATCTTGAGCATGGATTGTCAGGTGACTTGTAAGAAGGAAGGGTTTTGACCATAGTTTTTTTCCCTCACCTTAAATGGGAGGTTAATCCTCAATCCTAGTCCCATGGGATCTCCCATATTGGCCTCTACCTTTAGAAAGGGCGCTACTTGGGAAACCTTGATTTTGGTAGCATGGTCTTGTTTTCCTATTCCATATTTGTCACTCTCCTCCACACATTACAAGCCCCATTTCATCATCTTCCCTCTCTAGGTCCACAAGGCACTGAGTATGTTTTTCATTGTGCCATCAAATGCTTATGCTTGTTTTTCCGTGGGATTATTGGGCATGGATTAATGGGTGACTTGGAAGAAGGAAGGAAGTGATAAAGAAGGAAGAAAATAAGAAATTGATTCCTTTTTTCATTACCTTCCTCGTGTATGTATACGACCAAATCTATTGAATCAATAGAAAGTATTACCAATCCCTAAAATATCTTTGTTCATTCAAAGATATTAGTTGTTTCTGACCTTATATCACTGGATTTTAACCTTTCATATATCAATGTTATCAATGTATCTCCTTTGTCAAGAATTTCTCCATAATGACCATGAACAGTCGCTTTTCGAGTAGCCAGATAGGGTTTAGCTCATCTAATGACTAAAGATTCCTCATCAACTGCTATAATTTGAGGTAAGTCTGAGGTTTATTGATTGATCCATCCGGTGCTACATCTAATCAAAGGCCTAAGCAGTACCCACTCGATGAATTCTTCAAGTGTGGCTACAGGTTCTATTTCTTAAGGTGGATACGTGAAGGTAAGGAGGTGGTTTCATGCCATGCTAGTTATCTAGTTTTCCTCGACAAAATTTGGGTTTCTCTGAGGATTTATATTGCCTTAGATATTGTCTAGCAAATTTCAATCTTTCTATCTGTGCTTTTTTCTTCGATCCAAACCGATACGAAGATCCCAATGAATTGGGTGTTTTTGTATGATCGAATCAATTACTAGTCATATGTCCCCTCACCCATTTGTCGAGAGAATATGTTTGAAGGTGGGCAATCCAATCCCAAAGGTATGTTTTTCATTGTAACATCTAATGCTTATGCTTGTTTTTCCTTGGGCATCTTGAGCATGGATTATCAGGTGACTTGTAAGAAGGAATGGTCTTGACCGTAGTTTTGTTCCCTCACCTTAAATGGGAGGTTAATCCTCAATCCTAGTCCCATGGGATCTCCCATATTGGTCTCTACCTTTAGAAAGGACGCTACTTGGGAAACCTTGATTTTGGTAGCATGGTCTTGTTTTCCTATTCCATATTTGTCACTCTCCTCCACACATTACAAGCCCCATTTCATCATCTTCCCTCTCTAGGTCCACATGACCATTAGGTCCACAAGGCACTGAGTATGTTTTTCATTGTGCCATCGAATGCTTATGCTTGTTTTTCCATGGGCTTCTTGGGCATGGATTAATGGGTGACTTGGAAGAAGGAAGGGTTTTGACCATAGTTTTTTTCCCTCACCTTAAATGGGAGGTTAATCCTCAATCATAGTCCCATGGGATCTCACATATTGGCCTCTACCTTTAGAAAGAGCACTAATTGGGAAACCTCGATTTGGTAGCGTGGTCTTGTTTTCCTATTCTATATTTTTCACTCTCCTCCACACATTACAAGCCCTATTTCATCATATTCCCTCTCTAGGTCCACATGACCATTGGGTCCACAAGGCACTGGTACACCACCTTCCCCTTGTCCACATGTTTTGACCGAGCCTGGAAATGTTACCCCGGAGGTTGATGAAACTAAAAGAACATTAAAATCATATCATGTCCACAAGCAAGAAACAAAATAAATAATATTATAAAATTCAAAAGATGGTGGATACATTAAAATAACACGTGGGGAAAAGCCAAACATGAGTTTAGCCCCTTATCATTAGGGCCATCACCCTGGTTCCCAGCGCCCCATGAGTGCCCCCACATCATTAAGGAACCCATGCATGTCGCAACCCCTAGTGGGCAATGAACTGCCCCACCTTCAGAGCATAATAACAGCTTACATTATACATAAAATACTCTCATCTCCTGGATCCATAAAAAAAAAGGCAAAAGGCTAATGAAGAAGGATGGAAAAAAAAAGGTCGAGGTAACTGATGTATCCACAATTTCTCCTTCCTACATCTATACACCCAAATAAGTGGACATCCCTCATCATTACCATCCTTGAACCCATGGCATTTGGCCTTCAGACCCCCGTGTCCCCATCCATTCATCATCATTCACGTGACACCTCTCAATTGAAGGATGTACCAAGGACATGTCTTGCCCCTTAGGGATTGGGAATAGCTAATAGGGTTGTTTTATTAGCCACTCTTACCTAGGGAGATAACACTATTATGTGCTTAATGCCCCAAATTTGGAAGGAAAACCCACTATGAAATCTTAATGTGCCCTTGATTAACAAGCTTGGTTCACTTAGATGCACTTCTGAATTATTGTACATAATGGTGAGGAAGCGCATTGGATTATGTAATTGACAGGTGGTTTCATCATGGGTTGGGCAACTTAATTGGGGCCCAAGCTCACTAAAGGATCATATTGACACCCCAAGGGATGCGCTGAGAGCCATGGAACTCCATGTGTTGGAGCATCATTTCATGCCATGGGCACCTTCATGGCACCCTCAATAGTTTGTCCACTGCCCCACATTTTTCATGAGATGATGCACTTGAACTAGTGTGCCTCAGCCAACTTAGCATATTATGGAAATTGATCCAAGGCCCACAGGAGGTTTGTCCCACCCTTGAGACATGGGAGGGAAAGCACCATCTTCAAAGCCCTCATCATTGAAGCAACACATGCTTTTCTATCATCAGGAGACCCATGAGACCAGTTCTTGTGGCCCAAACCCAATTTGGGGCCCCACATTATGACTTACACAGAGACCAAGGGACCATCACCTTGTTCGAGATTTATAGAGCCCTCTCTCACATTTTGGCACAAAGAGGACTCCACATGGCCCCTCCAATGTCCCTACATCAACATGATGTCATCAATTTAGCTAGCATTTGGATGGCTAATTTATAATTTGTGAAAGCTACTTGGTTGACTTGTCACCGAGGCTTGTTTCTTACCTATTATTTTAATGTTTTGGGGGCTAATTAGGCTAATTCGACTTAGTGAGGTTCATATAAATAGAACTCACTCTCATTTGTGAGAGATCATCATCATTTGGATTCTTCTCTTGTAAAAGTACTTGTACTTTTTCTTTGGAAGCTATTGGAGATTCTATGATGCATTTTGACAATTGGAGCTGAAATTTTCAATATTCTTTGGAGTTATCTCATGATTTGTGGATGGATATATAATTTCATCATCTTGTAAGTGCTTCGTGTTGAATATTTTCTTGAAATAATGTCTAATGTATGAAATTGGTGCAACTAGGTTAATGTTACTGTGCCTAATTATTGAAAATCATTTTTGAAAAGCTATTCGGTTGGTAATTGCATATGTTACTCATTGCATGGAAAATGATGAATGTTACTAGTGGATGAAATTTTATCGTTCTTCCATGAATCTCCATAAATCTTGAGTGGGTAAATGTTAAAGGTTGATTTCTAGGACATCAAACTTTAGCCTCCTTAAGGACGATTTTGACCAATTTAAAAGCATCTAGGACTCCATAGCCCAAAGGACTAGGCACTAGTCTAAGAAACTTGATGATCAACTCCTCTCTTCTCCATTTTTTCTCCTCCTCAAATTTTTGGCCCCTTTTTCTAAGACAGCTAGGCTAGGGCATCAAGCGAATTCCTTTAGAGAGTGGAATTTTGGATTCTGTGAGGACAAGGTTCTTCCTTAGGGTGTTGCCTAAAGGATCTCCAAGCTTGGTAAATTTTTCATGATTCCTCATCCATAAAATCTTGTGAGGGTGTTGCCTAGAGGATCTCGAAGCTTGGTAAATTTTTCACAATTCCTCATACATAAAACCCTTGCTTGTTTCTCCTAAACCAAGGGACTTTCTTGAGTGTTGCATGCGCATAGTATTCGTTGGAATAAATCATAAGAAACCCTTTCTCCTCCCTTGCCTTGACATAGTGAGTACCTTGGAAGTATTTCTTCCCATGAATATCCATAAATCCCTAGGTCTAGAGCAAGCCTTTCCTAGGTCTCTCAAAGGAAGCGAAGGGCCTCTTAGAAGTATCAAAGCATCAAATAGAGATTCCTTGAGAGGTCCTACCCTATCACTTGGAGCCTTGATCTCAAGAATACATGTTATCATTTCAAATCTCAAACCCTAAATCTTGATCTCCTCCTAGGCCTTTCTTGGAGAGCGTTTAGCTTCCTTGAAGCATTGAGCCATTTTTGTGTCTCTCCTTGAATGGGCTTTGTGGAATCATGACCTATCAATTAAATTCCATAAAGGCAGAGGACTCCGACTAAGGTGACAGTGGGTCATTGTCCCATTGTTGTCACTTAGTATAGTAGTGGTCCCTTAGGTTTTCCCTTCCTTAGGCCCCTGCTAAATTGTGTGGTAACAAGTCTATGGCTTCAACTCTGGAACTGATTGGAGTTCTAGAGAAAAATTTTACCAAGCAACTGGTGATCCCTATACTTGAGTTTTGGAACTGGCTGAGAAGTCAGTGAGTCCTAGGTTTGGACTCTATAACTTATTGAGACATGGTTATAAAGTTAATCATGCCATAGAGGATGCACCCTAGCGTGTGAACCTTGGTGGCTCTGGTGTATGGTTGTGGTGGCCATGTAGTCTAGGCCCCAGCTTAGGCGTGACCCACGGTTGAGAGTTTATGAACCGCAAGGTATATGGCTGGGAGGAACATCAGAGGTCCGCAGTTAGTTGGAAAAATTCACAGATAAGTATTTGAAAACTTGTTGATGTTTATTCCACTGTACACGTGTGTGTGTGTGTGTGTGTGTGTGGGCGGTTTTGCATTGTTGTGGTTGATTGTGCTCAATTGTATGTTATGGTTAAATTATGTCTGTCTTTGTGATATGCTTGAAATTAATGTAATATGTTAAATGAATTTAGTATATTTATGTATCTATTCCTAGTTTAATTTCAACTAGAGTTTTGAGTGAACTAGTAAATTCTAAGGTCTATGTGAGTGACATCGCCCAGGGGTGGTTGGGGACGTTACAAGTCCAAATGAATTTTATGTCATATGAGAGTGAGTGAGTGCCCTAGAAATAGATGCACCATTGCAATGAATATGTTAAGTCAAAATAACGCACAACCCAAATAGTAAAGGAAGAACCGTGAGATGATAAAGGAAAGGACCAAGAAAGACAACCTTCAAACAGCCCAAGCAACAAATCACATTTTCAATAACCATCTCATAGGATTGAAAGTGTCATTAACATGTGCCATTTTTTATTAAAACATAAATCTTTCCCAATATCAACATTACAGCAAGGGCTAAGGACAGAAAAAATCATCACACTTAGTCTCTTCTCATTGGTAAGGACTTGTCTTCAAAGAGATCATTTCCAACAATAAAAACAGTAGCTACTCAACATAAACCCAAAATATACAAGAGAAAAGATCCAAGCAACAAGTCACATTTTCAATAACCATCTCATAGGATTAAAGGAGCCATTAACATGCACCCTCTTTTATCTTTTGTCCCCATACTTATTTCTACTATTTTCCAAGACGTTGAGTAGATGGTTACTAAATGCAAAGGCTAGAAGGACAGTGAGTGGTGTACCAATTGGAAGACATGTTATAAGAACACATCTATTATTTGTCGATGATATTCTACATTTTTGTTCTAGAAATCTTAGGGAAATTTGCAAAGTGATGGATAATTTAAACCTATATTGTTTGAGACTAGGATGGAGGTGAACAGACATAAGTCAATCGCTTATGTTTTTCTCTGGGTGACAATATTTTGGCTTCACTAGAGGTTATACTACCGTATGCTTGACGAAATCCAGAAGGGATAAGATACCTTGGGTTTAATATGCAGCCAAATAACTATAAGAAATCTAGTTAGCACTAGTTGGTTGGTCAAGTTGGGAAAATGATTGGTAAAATGATTCATTTTTGGTTTGGTGCAATAGGTGGTTGTCCACAGTAGGTAGGCTAGTATTGGTAAAATCAGTTCTAGAAGCTCTACCAATTTATTGGCACCTCCTAGTGTACATAACAAAAGGTATTTTAGAAAAGATAAGGAAGTTATGTTTTAATTATATTCGGAGAGGTAGTGGAAAGTATATAGGGTTGCATTTGGCCAACTGGAAAAGGATTGGCCTTCAAAAAAATGGGCATAATGGGGCCTAAATAATGGCCATCTTTTTGGACAATCACTTGTAGCTCAATCTCTTTAGAATTTCATTTTCAAGTCCAGTTTGTGATGGGAGATCCTCCTTAACAAATATATTTCCCCTAACTCGATGATTGATTAAGTAAGAGAGTTAAGGCAATGACCTAAATAATTTCTTTGCAATGTGCCATGCTAGAGAATTGCTTTGCGATGCACCATGCTAAGGAATAACATTGCAATGTGCTGCCAAATAGCACTGCGCAATGCTAAGACTAAATTTCACTAGGCTATTAGTAAGAGTTGCATCGTGGTAAGGAGGTGAGGGGCGTTGGGCTCTTTTAAAAAAATGTGCCATTGCAACTATCTGACTTTGTTGACTACAGAAACAAGGATGCTCATTTCTTGAAAATAAAAGTGGGGACTCCAAATTTTAGAAATGTCAAAAATTTGGGGTTGTTGTAGCTGCTACAACAATCCATTTATAGTAAATGCTACTAAATTAATTTCAAATTTTATTGTAGTGTTCTTTAAGCATTTGGTTAGTGATAGTATAATTATTTCAACACAATGCCCATAGTATTTGGGATCCTTTATTAGGGTAACTGCAATTGCTAGGAAATAGTTATTGAATCTTTTATTAGGGGAATTTGCATTACGGCATAGCCTTTATGAGGGTAATTGAAATGGAAATCATTAGTCATGCTTTGCCCATGATTATCTTGTAGAAATTTCTGAGTCTTAATTCTTATGCAGAAATTATTTCTGTTAATCCGATTAAGCTTCTCCTACTTATACAAGTTATCAACTGAATAAATTCAAGTTAACATCAAAGCAAAACCACATAAAAAATCCCTACCAATTCAGATATAGAATAAGCACATGCACACATAGACAAAGTGACAGTTATTTTTGCACAAACTGTCCCCGAAAAAACCCAATGTGGGAAAGCCGGTCTCTAGCTACTGGAAGGCTCTACTATTAAGAATATTTCTGAATACACAACTCTGGGTTCCAAATCTAGAAAACCCTACAGAGAAAACTCTAGATCTGCAGCACCTGGCTTATCTAAGATCAACAATACTGACTGATCCACACCCTCAAACAGGATTTACAGAACTCAGCTAGATCTAGGCCTAGAAACCCCAGATTTTCTCTTGAAAGACACTGTGTCAGCCTCTAAAGGCCTCCAAATGCTCAACATTGTCAATGGAAGGGAATGCGTTACCCCAGACTAGGTGACGCAGTCACTACACTGCCCTAAGGGTCTCTACGTAACCCCTGAAGAGTTTCCTGAAAATCACGTTGTCCTAGCTATTGCTGCCGCCGTCTGCTGCTACTGCTACTGCCTTCCTCTACGTTGTCTTTCCTAATCTCTTCTCTGCTTCTTGTGTATTCTAGACCCCGGGATCAGATCATCCCCTTGGTCTAAATTCCCCTCTCTGTAATTGAAACACTTTTGAGAATTCTTAGCAACCCCGCCCTAGAATCTTAGCTTAGCTTCAGTGCTTTTCCTCTGTGTATCTATACAAATGACCCCAAACCTTTCCTTTATACTTTTCTCGTTGAAAAATCAACGACCAAGATTAAATCTTTAATCAATGGCTAAAATTAAAAGAAATCTTGATCTGTGTGACTTAAGACAATTTCATGACATGTTTAATTAAATTCACTTTAATTATTTTATTTTCCTAAGTTTTAACTTAAGAAATACATTAAAATAATTAATTAATTTAATATCTCCTAAACCAGATGAAATTTCCCAAATCCATTTCTAGGTCTTGTAAATCAGGTGAACTCTAGTCCTTCCTCAAAATTTGGGACCTAGAGCACAACTGATGCTAACCCAAATACACAAAATCTCAACACTCCCTCTTAACATCAAGGGTGTGCTCTAGCAATACATCACATTTATGCATTACATGATTTTGGGCACTAGTTCTGTGCTGCTGAGGCTTGGCCTCCTACCACTGCAACCACTGTATTGTATCTCCCTCTCAATATGCTACATCTGTGCTGCTCATAGCACTGCCACTGCTGATCTGTTGCACTACAAATTTAGTTGTTGAGAGAAACAACTGAATCTCCTACCAATCTTTGACAGACAAGTCAGATGGGCTGCATCCTCATCACTGAAGCTCCATAAGCTACAAATCTGTGCTGGCATCTAAATAACGATGCACAGCTACAGCTCTGCCTGTGTAATCAGACTCTCTCTGCAATACTGAAGTCACATCAGCTCCTTATGCTGAAATTTATCACGCTGCTGCTACACTGTGCTGTCCCTCTAAATCTCTTTGCGTTGCTGCAACTCTGCACTGCGTAAGCTGCGCTGCTGAAGTCACATCAGCCTCTGCGCTGCTACTGATTCTACACTGCTGCTGCTATTCTCTACGCTGCTCCTCCCATCCTCCAAATCTGCCTCTGCTTATGCCTCATCTGTGATCTACACACCCACTGCTCCACTTGTCCCACTACTATCTTAAGGCTATTGTAACTCGTTTGTGATCCAAAAGATGAGCTGCTCAAGGATCCTGCCTTACTTCCATGTAGCCCCTCTACATGTATATGTCACCCCACCTCCGTGGTTCATGAGCACTCATGGCTACATCATCTCCTGACCCATCATTTTCCACCGCTACTTTGGAAGAAGATGCTTCCTTGTCATTCTTCTTTTCTGGACAATGGTTGGAAAAATGTCCCATTTCACCACACTAGAAGAACTTGATGTTAGAAATATCCTTCTTCTTCTTCGGTTGCTTCTTTGATGCCAAGGTTGCATCTTCCTCCTCTTCCTTCTTTACTTTTCTCAATGCAGGGTTGTGCTGCTTCTTGGTGAACCTTCGTAGTTCTTCTTGCTGCAGGATCGACCACAAGCTGTCCCAATCTAGGAGGTCCTCTCTGCCCAAGATACTTTTCACAAAGGTTTCCCACTCATCCGTGACTGCATTGAGGGTAGTCCTAACTATCATTGAATCACCTATGGTTGCACCCGTTGCAGTCAGTTGATCCTTGATTGACTGCAATCTGAAGAGGAATTGCTCGATGTCTTCTCCCTTGGTCATCATGAATGATCTAATTTGAGCCTCCAACAACATCTTTCTTTGGACTGATTTTCCCTCATATAGGGAAGTCAAGGCCTTCCACATCTCATTAGTTGTCCTCTTCTCAGGTATGTGTGGCACAATATGATCCTTGATACTATCCATTATCAGCTGCTTGGCATGCCCAGCATCTTCTCTATGCTTCCGTAGGAGATCCGCATCTATCGGCGTGGCCAGGGTCTTCTCTACATGATCTCTTAGACCACATGCCTCTAGGAAAATCAGGATCCTAGCTTTCCATACCAAAAATTTTCAGAGGCCCTCTAGCCTATCTTGAACACGCAGTCCATGAGGAGCCATCTACTCAGAATGTGTCAGAGCTCCTCTTCTCTATGCTAGAGATCTGGATCTAGGGTCATTTTCGGTCTCTAGGGTCCTTTTCAAACTGGGCACCCTCTGCTCCCTCTGACACTTGATTTCCCTCCTTGGAAATCTACCAAATAAACTATGATTCATCTTCTTCTTTGATCCTCTGAACAAACTGCAAGTTTCCTTTGGCAAGAAACTCTCTGAGAAACTAATCTCTTCCCAAACTTTTTCACTTGTGCTAAGGTTAAAAATCTGAAAACTTCAGAAGTTTAACTCCACCGGCTTTTCTAAATTTCTACAACCTTTCTGCAGACTTTTTCTAGATCTGACAGATTCAGATCTGAATCACACTGGCTGGATTTAGACCAAACCAACGTTGTTTCTGAGCTACCTCTGCACAGTAATTGCGTGGGCTTGCTAGGACACAACACTGGATAGCATCACCCTTCCCTCTGCGTGAATATCCTCCTGAAAACTGCATTGTCCCTTCATATCTGCTTTTGTGCTGCCCTTCCAATTTCTTTCTGCAGCTAGATCCTTCAGATTCTTCATCTGGTGACCCTTCTAGATCCACAATTTCTCTAATACCATGTAGAAATTTATGAATCTTAATTCTTATGCAGAAATTATTTCTGTTAATCCGATTAAGCTTCTCCTACTTATACAAGTTATCAACTGAATAAATTCAAGTTAACATCAAAGAAAAACACATAACAAACCCCTACCAATTCAGATCTAGAATAAGCACATGAACACATAGACAAAGTGACAGTTATTTCTGGACAAATTGTCCTCGCAAAAACCCAATGTGGGAAAAATGGTCTCTAGCTATTAGAGGTCTCTCTTATTAAGAATATTTCTGAATACACACCTCTGGGTTCTAGATCTAAAAAACCCTAGAGAGAAAACTCTAGATCTGCAGCACCTGGCTGATCTAATACCAACAATACTGACTGATCCACACCCTCAAACGGGATTTACGGAACTCAGCCAGATCTAGGCCTAGAAACCCTAGATCTGCCCCTAAAAGACACTACGTCAACCTCTGAAGGCCTCCAAATGCTCAGCGCTATCACTGGAAGGGACTACATTACCCCAAACTGGGTGACACAGTCACTACGCTGCCCTTAAGGGTCTCTACGTAACCCCTGAAGGGTTTCCTGAAAATCACGTTGTCTTAGCTGCTGCTGCTGCCGTCTGTCATTGTTGGTTGTCGTCTACTGCTGCTTTTCTCTGTGATGTCCTTGCTGATCTCTTCTCTGCTTCTTGTGTATTCTAGACCCTGAGATTAGATCGTCCCCTTGGTATAAATTCTTGTCTATGCAACTGAAACACTTCTGAGAATTCTTAGCAACCCCGCCGTAGAATCTCAGCTTAGCTTCAATGCTCTTCCTCTATGTATCTTTACAAATGACCCCAAGCCTTTCCTTTATACTTTTCTCATTAACAAATCAACGGCCAAGATTAAATCTTTTATCAATGGCTAAGATTAAAAGAAAGCTTGATCCGTGTGACTTAAAACAATTTCATCACATGTTTAAATAAATTCACTTTAATTATTTTATTTTCCTAAGTTTTAACTTAGGAAATACATTAAAATAATTAATTAATTTAATATCTCCTAAACAAGATGAAATTTCCCAAATCCATTTCTGGGTCTTGTAGATCAAGTAAACTCTAGTTCTTCCTCAAAATTTGGGACCTAGAACAGAAATTTCCCAAATCCATTTCTAGGTCTTGTAGATCAGGTGAACTCTAGTCCTTCCTCAAAATTTGGGACCTAGAACACAACTGATACTATCCCAAATACAAAAAATATAAACATATCTAACTTAGCTTTCACACAACAAATAATGAGGTGTTCCACCGTTGTGATGTCGTCCAACTTAGCTTTAACACAAAAGTTCAATTCATAACCTTATTAGGAATAAGGTTCAATGCCCTTAACCTTATTAGGAATAAGGTTCAATCCCCTTACCTTATAAGCTACCACGCAAAATTGACACAAGATTCACAGTGGAGACCATAATCCAAGATTTAGAATCAAACTCCAAAATTGTGTTGGAACGTCATAACCCCCAAGTGCACTCTCTCTATATATCCAAAATATGAACCCTTTATTTCAATTTTATGCCTAACTAGCCTTCTAGCATTCTAGAAGCATCCACTAAATATCAATAAAACTAATGGCCCACCTAGAAATATAATAAAATATCTTGGACCAACATATCTAACTCCTTAACATACGACCACTATGGGGGGAATGTTTACTTAAACAAGTCCCAAAAGGTGCCATTAAAGCTTAGATCCAAAATTACACCACATAAATTTCCATTAGGCAATATTACACATCCTAATATCCCCTCGACAATATTGACTAGGATCACCTTGCAAATACATATATATGTATCAAGAATAAGATGAATAAGGTGACATAAAATCACATCAATTCCTCACTTTATGTAAACTTCCTTCATCCCAAGCATAGATATCAACTTCACAAATTGTCTTCATAAAACATTTGGTGAAAATGTATACTAAAATTTATTCACATATATAAAACTCCAAACTCCAACTGAACAATGCCATTAAACACAAGATCTTTGATGTAGTCAAAATCTTAGCTTTAGAGGGAAAAAAAGTCGATTCTTTGCTAGATCACAACTGATTTTTGTAGCCTTCCATTCAACAAGCCCAAGCTCATACAAAACATCCCTAATCCACATTCCTTCCTTATTTTTAGGCCTAGTATACCCAGAAGCACCTCATGCATAACCTCAATATTATTTTAGGTTTGCCTACTTACCCCTAAAATTGCATGTGCAATTTGGACATTCCTGTCGGCAGTACAGTGATGAAGATGTGTATTCCTCTGATATTAGTGTTTCATCTCTATGGATGGTTCTTATTTCAACCTAGGAGGTAGTATTATAGATCTGATTGGTCATTCCTATTGAGAGAAATTTCAAAAGATTCATTCAAAGGAAGGAAGGATTTATTGCTCAACACTAAAAGGGAAAAGTACTCCCATCATTAAAAGTTCAATGTGAGAAAGCTCTAGCAACTAAACAAAGACGATTTATGAGATGCACAACATGTTGTTCTCATGAACAGTAGATATAGGAGAACCCACAACCATAGGTAATGTGCTTTAGTTTTATGTTTCTAAGGTCAAATCAACACTATACAGTTCACAGTTTCAAGGGTTAATTTGACCTCCACAAACTGAGCAAAGACAATTGATGAGATGCACAACATGTTGTGATCATGAACAGTAGATATAGGAGAACCCACAACCATAGGTAATGAGTGGGTAATGTGCTTTAGTTTTCTGTTTCTGAAGTCATATCAACACTATACAGTTTCAAGGGTTAATTTGACCTCCACGAAGATGTGGGAGGTACGAGGAAATGGATCAATTGACAAGGTATATGTGTGGTCTAGTGAAAACATTGGTAATGGAAAAAATTATGAGTTGATTATCCAGATAAGCAGAGCACTTTGTTGTTGTTTACATCAATAATGAATGGACTTGTTTTCAGGAAACAAAATCAATGAATGTGTTGTTCAAATTAGATCATAATGAAGCATATCCCCATAACTAAGGCATTACTTTCACTTGGCATGCTAGCCACTTCCCCTATTGCTCATATTGCTAATCTCATCTTGCTCATATAGAATCTTGTTCTCTAGAAAGTGGTGGTGGAACACATCAAAAACTTATATTTAGTCTTGTTTAGCAGCAAAAAGGGTGTCCCATGTTTAGTCATTATTGGACTTGACGAGGCATCATGTGAAAAAAGAAAGTTTGGAACCTATATTTGACCCTATTTCATGATGTACTTGCAAAAGCAATAAGATAAATTCCTCAGTAGACTTGAGAAAAAATTAGCAATAGCAGTAAACTTTGTTTTGGGGCAAAAAATTAGCAATAGCAGTAAAATTTGTTTTGGGGCTTTTGGTGGAACACCAGTACATAGTTGAGAAGGTTTCAGCCATAATGAAAAATATAGGGATTTCAGCAGTCAATAATTTTAGCCCAAGAAAAGCCATGGAAAAGGATGAATCCTTTAAGAAGATGGTGATTGGCTTAAATTAATGCATACACTTCCAATTTGCAGCCAGGCACATACTATAATTTCTTGTGGTGGAAGAAAGTTGAATAAGTTGAATTTCTTCAGAATGTTTCATTACCATAAAACATTAAAAATGTATTTCCAGATTTGATAAAGAAGAGATACATTTGAAGTAAATGGCTCTTTAAGAGTATATGGACGTTTGTAACAGTCAACAATTTAGTGAGGAGACAAATTCCAAGCTTAAAGGAAGCTATAGATTGTAATTATTTGTAAGAGTAAGATCCTTTTATTTCTGGAAATAATACTTTTGGCATGGAGGTGCAGCCTTTGAGAGAGATTTGTTTTCGCTAATCTCTGATTATAATGGAAAGGTCGGTCTCAGACTATACTGATTGGTTTCTGATTCCCAACAATGGGAGCATTCTCTAGCAGAGATGATGCTAATATACAGTCCAAAAATGCACTCACAATAGCAATAAAAAAACCCTCAAATCGCAGCATGCACCGAACAGGATTTGTAGGGATATGATCGAGGAGTATCTTCAATAGGTTTGAAATGCTTGGTAGATGGAGAAACTAAAGAAAAATTTGAAGAGCACTCCAAAAAGGATCATATAGGAACTTGAACATATATAAACGCCCAGCATGATAAAGGATAAATGAAGATTTTTAAGGGATGATTTCAAAATCACTCAAGGTTGTTGAGGACAGTTGGCACAAGTGGACCTTGTCATTTTAATGTTAATTTTCAAGGGTTGTTGGTAAAAGTTTGTAATATTCCCAATTAGCAATAGCTAAATGGAAATATTTATTTTGATTACTTTTACTTTAATAAGTTAAGTTAGAAATAAAGGGGGTGAAGGGGACACTTACTCACACTTAGGATAAAGAGTATTTCCTAAAGTCACTTGAGGAGCATGATTAATTGGCAGCGTGGGGCCTAGAGGCCAAGTGGCAGTGCAGGAAAAAGGGACAGCGTGGGCAGTGTGGGACCAAGCCAACGCTAAGAGAGATGGATAGCGTGGCTCCAAGGGACAGCGCAGTTAATGGTGAGGCCTAGGTGAGAACAAGGCTCTCCAAGCATAAAAAGGGGGAGGGTCTCCTCATTTCCATCCATTCTGATTATGCATCTTTGAGATTTGTCTTTTGACATTGAGCACACTTGTTGTTTAGCAAAGTCTGCACATATTGTTCAGTACATCAGGTGTCTCCGTTCGGAGATCCCAACCTCAGCCCCGAGGGACTTCGAGTGCCTGCTCGAGTGAGGATTCTCATCTTTGTTTTTCCGGAGAGAGTTGCAACAACCACAGGCAGAGCATTCACTCAGAGAGACAGCACAGTCAGTGAGAGGGAGGACGCAATCTTGAAAGGAGGTGATTCTGGATTGAGGGTTTGTTGGTAGATTCAACCCAGGATAGTGAGAGAGAGGCCAACCCTTCCCTATTCCAATATTTTGGAGGAGTAAGGGACCATTATTCAGAGCAAATCATTCAGAGCCAGCATCCCTCCTTGAGGAATAGCGTAGTGCCTCAAGGGAGCCATTTTCAGGGGTCAGCCATTTCCAGAAAGCTTTCTGGGCTTTTCTGGGTATTGGGAGTAGAGGCTATTCCCGAAGTTTCAGAATTTTCCACGGTGGAGAGCAGCCCCAATGATTCAGTTCATTCCAGTAGTAGCAACAGCACAGTAGCAGTCCCAGTAGCTCTGGAGATAACACAGTCCTGAGGAAGCAGCTATTCCGAGTCATTTCCTGAGAGTCTTTCTATGCTTCCCTAGTGCAAGTCGAGGTGCCATAATTTTGATCACCTCTATACTCATTTCCATTTCTCAGTATTAATAAAATGGCTCAGCATTCTCCATATTGTTTATTTTTCCTATGATTTGTCTCTAGTAGCTATATTTCTTTGTTTATGTGCTTTATATTGTTGTTTATTTCCATTCGAGATATTATAGTGGTATCGGAGCTCATAGACTTGGCTCAGCCTGTGGAGCAGATTTTCTATGACACCAGCGAGAAAACCATGCATCACTTACCAGGGAAGAAAGTATAAATACCAAGAACAGAGGTTAGAGCTCACTTTCGAGAAAGGTGACAACGTTCCAGTGGTGGACGCAGAGGAAGAGGACCAATGGCGGAGGAAAGAGATGTCGGGAAGGAGTTCAGAGAACTCCTCCTCAAATCAGTGCAGGATTTGTCGAGGTAGATAGAAGAGATGGGGCAAAGGTTCACGGTGGAGTCTAGACAGCACGAGACCCCAAGGGGTTTCCATGTTGGAGAGGGCTCGGGCACATCTCATCATTTACAGGAGCACCTCCTAGCGTAGCAGATTGCATCACACACACCTCCCTGTTCCACGATGCCTACTTTTCTTGCCACAGACACTGGGGCAGGAGCACAGCAGGAGTAGGAGACGACACACATGGGAGATTACTTTGTTGAGTACCATTCCTACGGTCAGGAGTTCAGAGATGCGCTCACATTTCATGACTTCGTTCAGCTCAAGCGGGACAGCAGACCCCACAACCATCACAGAGGGAACATGCACTCACATGACAGAGATATGCAACGCACTGTAGGCAGGTTCCATTTACCAACATTTGACAGATCATCCAAGTGTTCAGCAAAGGCTTGGGTGGAGAAGTTGGATATATATTTCTAGCTTAATCAGATGGCAGAGCTAGAGGCCATCAAGGTGGCAGCACTGCACCTTGAGGGTGAGGCCCAAGATTGGTGGTTTCACAAGATGGCTACGCTGGGTCACTCAGGAGTGAAAACATATGTCGAGTTTACATGGAGGCCAAAGGAGCATTTTGTTGAGTTGACAAAGCTCAAACAGACCGAGAGCCCAGACACATACATCTCAGATTTTTTGAGACTCTCCGTGATGGTACCTGATTTATCCACAGCCTAGATTATCTATATTTTCATAGATGGACTTGCAGAGCCTCTACGGGGTTTGGTCATATCGACGAGGCCAATGACACTCCATGATGCAGTTGAGAGGACTCGGGATTTGCAGGATGCACTACCCCGGACCAGAGCCCCTTTTCCCCAGAGACCCACATTCTAGCCAAAGGGGAAGGACGCGAAGGTTCCACCTCCAAGGGGTAGCCAGGGCAGAGGGCCTGTAGATGATGAGGCCAGGAAAGATGTGAAGTGGAGGAGGCTATGTTTCACGTGCCAGGAGCCATGGGCACTAGGGCACCGTTGTGCTGCGAGGAAGGCACATTACATTGAGGTCTTCTTTGATAGTAGCAGGGAAGAAGAGGAGTATGAGGAGATAGAGGCAGGAGGAAGCAGTACAGCGCAGAGAGGGGATCATCTGCCACCTCCACCACCAGGAGCGAGAGGTGCAGCTTTTGCACCTACCGAGGGATCCCTTGCATCCTTGCGGGGAGTTCCCAAGTACTTGACACTGCATGTCCGAGGCACAGTGTGGGGACAACGTGTTTCAATGTTAGTGGACAATGGGGCCACCCACAATTTTATTGATGCCCAGTTGGTAGAGCGAATGGGCATCCCGACGGAGAGCTTTGATGGATTTTCGGTACTGGTTCCAGGTGACTGAACCATGCAATGTGCCAAGTATGTGCCAGCCTTGGCAGTGAATATGGGGACGTACACCCTAACTGACCATTTCTTCGTGGTGGACATCCCGGACACCAATCTGATACTGGGGGTACAGTGGTTGATCACGCTGGGGAAGGTCACCACTGATTGGGAGACCTTGGAGATGGAGTGGATGGACAAGAAGACTGGGAGGCATGAGAAGATTTGGGGTATGCACACCTACCCACCACAGACAATTTCAGCACACCAGATGGAGGCAGATTTCTGGAAGGGGGACATAGAGTGGGCAGTGGAGTTGCGTGTTTCAGAGGCAGGATCTACATGGCAGGCCGTACACCCAGATGTACAGTCCATTCTTGACAGGTATGCTACGGTATTTGGGGAGATACCACTAGGGCAGCCACCAAATCGGGGGTTTGAGCACATGATTGAGTTGGAGTAGGGCATCTAGGCTATCATCACTACACCCTATAGGCACCCTAAGGCCTATCGGGATGAGATTGAGAGGGCTATCCATGAGCTCTTAGCTCTTGGACACATCCGCCCCAGCACTAGCCCTTTTTCTTCTTCTGTAGTACTGGTAAAGAAGAAGGACGACACATTGAGGATGTGCATTGACTACCATACCCTAAAAAAGAAGACCATGAAGAACCGTTACCCCATCCCACGAATCGATGAGTTTATGGATGAGCTGAGAGGATCCAAGTTCTTCTCAAAGATTGATTTGAGATCCGAGTACCATCAGATTCACGTGAGGGAGCAGGACATTCCCAAGACTGCTTTCAGGTGTCACTACGGCCATTTTGAGTTCTTGGTGATGCCCTTTGGGTTGACCAATGCTCCGGCCACATTTCAGTCATGCATGAATCACATCTTCCGAAGTCACTTGAGGAAGTGTGTATTAGTGTTTTTTGATGACATCCTGATTTACAGCAGGACATGGGAGGAGCACCTCCAGCATATAGAGGTTGTACTGCGCATCTTGGAGGAGCACCAATTTTATGCTAAGCTCTCCAAATGTGAGTTTGGGTTGACAGAGATGCTCTACCTAGGGCACATCATCGGGGTGGACGGAGTGAGGGTCCACGAGGAGAATATCAGGGCCATCAGGGATTGGCTAGAGCTGAAGAATGTGACGGAACTTCGGAGATTTGTGGGGATCTGCACATACTACCGAAAGTTTGTCAAGGGATTTTCCCAGCTTGCTGCACCCCTTACAGACCTTACCAAAAAGGGGGCATTCAGTTGGATGGATACAATGCAAAAGGCTTTTGATAGGCTCAAGGAGGTGATGAGCAGCTGTCTGGTGTTAGCAGTGCCAGATTTTACACAACCCTTTGTCTTGGAGTGTGATGCATCAGGGGAGGGGATAGGCGCATTTTTTATGCAGGGAGGCCATCCCATAGCCCTTTGAGAGCTGGAAGATATTGCCACATGAGAGGTTATATGCTAATATACGAGAAGGAGATGTTGGCCATCATGCATGCATTGGCCAAGTTTTGGCAGTACCTGGTAGGGAATAGATTCAGGGTGAGGATGGATCACAATAGCCTCTGATTCTTTCTAGAGAAGAAACAGTTGCAGGAGAGTCAGCAGAAGTGGGTCAGCAAGATCCAGGCGTATGAATTTGAAATCGAGTATGTCAAGGGGAAGAACAACGTTGTGGCAGATGCACTTTCACGCAGACCGGCAGCGTTCTCCTTGATCAATTTGGAGATGGACTAGAGGGCTCAACTTCTGGTAGAGTACTCTAAGGACCGTTTTGCATGTGAAGTTTTGGACGGGCAGATTACAGATGACAGGTACCGGGTGATGGATGAGGTAATCTACTACAGGGACAGGATTTTCTTGACTGAGAGCTCCAAGATCAAGGAGAAGATATTGCATGCCTCGCATGACTCACTATTATAGGCCACCAAGGGTTCACCAAGAACTATCGAGCCATCAGAGAGAGGTTCTCATGGAAGGGCCTCAAAGAGGACGTACTCCGACATGTTAGGGAATGCGAAGTTTGCCAGCACAACAAGGGGGAGATGAACCATCCGGTCGGGTTACTGCAGCCTCTTCCCATCCCTGAGGGGAAATGGGAGAGCATTTCAATGGATTTCATCACAAGGTTGCCCACTGTACAGGGCAAGGATTGCATATTTGTAGTTGTTTATTGGCTAACAAAATATGCACACTTCTTCGCCATATCAGCACGTCACACGGCAGCACAGGTGGCAGAATTATTTTCAGGGATGTCTTCAGATTGCATGGTCTTCCAAAGACCATTGTTAGTGACAGGGATAACCGCTTCATGGGCGGGTTTTGGTAGGAGATTTTCCATTTGGTGGGCACTGATTTGACTCCGAGTACTAGTTACCACCCACAAAAGGACGGGCAGATAGAGATAGTGAACAAGTGGTTGGAAGGCTACTTGCGTAACTATGTCAACGGGTAGTAGAAGGCATGGTTACAGTGGTTGCACTTGGGGGAGTACTGCTACAACACCACTTATCATATTTCCATCGGTATGTCACCATTTTATGCTTTATATGTGTATCATGCTTTATCTTTTGCTGACATGATGTTTGGTGCTAGCAAGGCCCCTAGGGCCAAGGATTGGATCCAAGAGAGTCGGGACATCCTCCAAGCTCTCAAGGACAACATGGCTTCAGCACAGAATCGATAGAAACTGTATGCCGACAAGGGACGGATTAAGAGGAAATTCGAGGTAGGGGACTTGGTCTACCTACGGTTGTAGCCATATCGGCAATCTACATTGAAAAAGAAGGGGGCTGAAAAGCTCAAGCCCGTTTTTATGGACCATACAGGGTGACATGTATAGTTAGGGAGGTTGCTTATGAGTTGGAGCTGCCCACCGGTAACCAGATTAATAACATTTTTCATGTTTCATGCCTGAAGAAGGCACTAGGACAACAGGTGACTGCGACGAAGGAGCTTCCACCCACGGATGATGAGGGGTATCTGGTACTGCAACCGGAGGCCATTATTGACACTAGGGGAGAGGCAGCTGCGGAATAGGACGATCAGGGAGTACCTGGTGAAATGGAGGAATCTACCGGATGAGGATGCCACCTGGGAGAGTGAGAAGATATTGCAGCATCCATCATTTCAGTTGCTTGAGGACAAGCAACGTTTTTCCGGGGAGGACTGTAATATTCCCAATTAGAAATAGCTAATTGGAAATATTAATTTTGATTACTTTTACTTTAATAAGTTAAGTTAGAAATAAAGTGGGTGAAGGGGACACTTAATCACACTTAGGATAAAGAGTATTTCCTAAAGTCACTTGAGGAGCATGATTAGTTGGTAGCGTGGGGCCTAGAAGCCAAGTGGAAGCACAAGAAAAAGGGACAGCATGGGCAGTGTGGGACCAAGCCAGCGTAGAGAGAGATGGACAACGTGGCTCTAAGGGACAACGCAGTTAATGGTGGGGCATAGGTGAGAGCAAGGCTCTCCAAGCATAAAAAGGGGGAGGGTCTCCTCATTTCCATTCATTCTGATTATGCATCTTTGAGATTTGTCTTTTGACATTGAGCACGCTTGTTGTTTAGCAAATTTTGCACGTACTGTTCATTACATCGGGTGTCTCCATTCGGAGAACCCAACCTCAGCCCTGGGGGACTTCAGTACCTGCTCGGGTGAGGATTTTCATCCTTGTTTTTCCGGAGAGAGTTGCAGCAACCACAGGCGAAGCATTCACTCATAGAGACAGCGCAGTCAGTGAGAGGAAGGACGCAGTCTTGAGAGGAGGCGGTTCTAGATTGAGGGTTTGTTGGTGGATTCAACCCGATATAGTGAGAGAGGGGCTAGCCCTTCCCTATTTCAGTATTTTGGAGGAGTAAGGGACCATTATTTGGAGCAGATCATTCAAATCCAACGTCCCTCCTTGAGGAATAGCATAATGCCTCCAGGGAGCCATTTTCGGGGGTCAGCCATTTCCGGAAAGCTTTTTGGGATTTTCTAGGTATTAGGAGTAGAGGCTATTCCCAAAGTTTCAAAATTTTCCGTAGTGGGGAGCAGCCCCAATGATTCAGTTCATTCCAGTAGTAGCAGCAGCACAGTAGCAATCCCAGAAGCTCTGGAGATAACGCAGTCCTAACAGAGCAGTTATTCTGAGTCATTTCCTGAGAGTCTTTCTACGCTTTCCTAGTGCAAGTCGAGGTGCCATCATTTTGATCACCTCTATACTCATTTCCATTTCTCAGTATTAATAAAATGGCTCAGCATTCTCCATATTTTTTGTTTTTCCTATTATTTGTCTCTAGTAGTTGTATGTCTTTGTTTATGTGCTTTATATTGCTTTTTATTTCCATTCGGGATATTACAAAGGTGGTTTAAGAAGAAGCCAAGCCATTTTCTTTTAGGATGCTCCATTACTTTGAACCCCTTGACACAGTTAAAGATAAGCCAGCTTACCGCTTTCATGAAGTTTTTTATGGATAAGGATGGTAACACTCATAGAGAAGGAGGAAACAACATCCAAAGATACACTTGACATGGTCAAACCATCTTAAAAGAGACACATCTTTATGAGTATGGTTGTGGAGTTGTTACATTGCACATCTTTAAAGTCAAATCCATTATTAATGGAGGGTGTTATTTTGAGGAGCGACCAGCCAACCCACTCTCCAAAGACCATTGAAGCGCACAACATAGAAGAAGCACTATTAAAATTGGACAACTAGGTCCAAACTCCGGGTTGTGATGCGCAGATGACGATCCCAATATTTTTATTGGATTCCTCTTTCGGAGATGTTAGGTCTCTGTAATTTATTAGCAAGATTGGGAGAGTCCAATCACAGAGTTAACATCATTTCAACTAAACTTTGGGATTCTAGGATCTAGCCCTCCTGAATCCGGAGAGGGATCTCTCCAATATGTGCAAAGATGGATATTGTCTTTGAAAAGCTTAAGGTAATGATATTAGGCTAGTTATGAAGGCCAAGGGTTTTGTTTTGTTTTGGATGGTTGAGCATGAAATTTTACTTGAGGGGAAAGTCCTAAGTGCAAAGTTTCAAAAGTGAGAAGTTGCAAGCAAATAGAACAGTTTTGGTAGATAGATAGATATAACGCTGGTTTTTAGTCCATTGGGCTATGGAGTCATATATGGGCTTTAATTGAACAACAACATCAAGTGTGATCCAAGGGGCAAGTCATCTATGTGTAAGGATTTCTTTAAATTTTGATTTATGGAATGGAGTGATACACTAAGAAGAGGAATTAGACAGATGCAGAACGAAGAGCAGCCTAGGATCTGATAAGTACGTTTAAACCAGTCAGCCTTTGGCAAACACTTAAGGAGGACACGAAAGCAGACTAGGATCTGGTAAGTGCTTTTAAACCAACCAGCCTTTGACACACTTCCACTAGAAAACATACAAAACAAGGGGAAACACAAAGATAACACAGAATGGTCTAAGATCTAGCAAGTGCTTCTAAACTAGCCAGCTTTTAACACATTCCAAGGGAAACAATCTGTTAGTTATGCAGACAAGTCTGGGACCAGGGCTAACCATATCTTCCTTCAGTTCATCATCACATAACATATACTGAAAGTAACGTTCAGAAATAATATTCAACTAGGACGATAAAATGAGGGAACGCCAGCATTCTCATGCCTAAACTGAATTAAGTCATTCCTGAATAACACAGATTGGAAGAAAACATTCAAATAAAGATTTCTCAGCCAGAGAAGGTTACTGATATACAGCAGGTCCTAACCCTGTTTAAACTTTTCTTTACAGTGGAGAATGAAACAACATGAAAACAGAAATAAAACAACAAGTTACAAATGAGAATAACATCACCATCAATATAGATCAGGATCCCATGAAACAACTTTTACATTGATGTCAAACCAGCTACAAACTTCAAGTCCAATGTTTCAGTTCAACAATCATCTTCACTATTCAACCTAACTACTCTAGCACAAACAGAGCTTCAAGGGCCAGTGAATACTATGTACAAAAAGAAGTCTCAAGCTCAAGTGTATTTCAAAGTTCTGCAACCAACAACTCCTCATCTTATGTAGAAGTACTTATAGGAAGATGAGGAGGTGAGATTTTAACAAAATATCTCAAGGACAGTTAATGCAGAGTGAAGACTTCTCGGCCCTTTGAGAGACTCGAGGGAAAAATTTACAGGTGGATCACTACATTAACTGTTTCACAATAAATATCAAAGCTCGGGGGAAGCTTTGTTTGACTTTGAGGCTCTGTGTCTGTTTTGGAATAACTCTACAGATATTTATTCATTGGTTTCCTTGCAGAAATAACCTCTTGGAAATGCTGGAGGCAGATATTTCTTCGAGCAATAACTTCGGCCTCTGTTCTGAATGGTTCGAGGCAACAGGTGGCTCGGTGGTAGCTGAGGAATCAATTTGCCTCAGATGTGGCGGTGGAGGCTTTTCGTCTGATAAAACACTTTAGGTTTTTCCTTTAAACTGTGTTTTAGAATGGGGATTAGGCTTTTGATAACTGTCTTAGCCGTAATCCCCATAAAAACTGTCTTCCATATTCATCTGTTGTGCTTTATTCTCAAAACTGATACTCTTTAACTGTGTTTGATTTAAAGCAGTGTCTTGTCGATGTGCAGACCCGCACTGGGCTTTACGGCATCAATACTCATAGAGTACTGACGAGACATGGAATAGAACCCCGTGAATGGCCTCCTTAAGATAGCCCGAAGGCACAGGAAACGTCTTTCCCATCCCTCGGTTTTCCTTCATTCTATAATGGAAAACCATTAAAACGCCTGCAAAACACAACAACAGTTAAGAAATCCTGCAGAAATAGGTTTAAACTGCTTCGGATGGCGGGGGAGGAGCGTAGCCGTCGGATGAGGGCAACCAACGGTGTAGATCTGCATAGAAAGGCAAAAAGGATAGCGGGAGAAGAATAAGGAGGAGCAGTTTTGGACCGTCTGATCTGGACACGTGGACGGTCCAGATCTAATCGGAGGGTCTCAATCGGGGGTGGCACAAAAGGGGATGCGATTGAACTTTGCGATTGAGCCCTTTGCGATTGAGCGCTGGCCGTTGATCTGAGGACCATATCGATGGCAGGGAATGAATCGGAGGGATTGGCAAGGGTGTGCGATGGCCGTCAGTTTGCGAAATAGATGGACGGCTTTGATGGAATCGGAGGATCGTTAATCGGGAGTGAGACGAGAAGGCTATGCGATTTGCGCAATGAGAAAAGTTGCAATGCGATTGTGCGCGGACCGTTGGATCGAAGAACTAGATCAACGGTCAGGATTGCTTTGACCTACATACCGGCGAAAAAACCTTTAAACATATGAAAACCAAAGTTTTGCAATAGTCATAAGTTATAATGGATCAGGCGGAAAATATATATATATAAGTAAAGAAAAAGGCGCCCGATTGCGGGGCCGGTGGTTTTATGGAATGCAATATGCCCGGGAGTATAGAAACAAGGGCAAATCGCAATCGGGCCATTGAGCCTGGTCTTTCCGATCAACCCATTTGTATTGTTTCCGATTGCGATTGCGCAATCGGCTCTTTTCAATCAACCCATTTATATTCAGCATGTGGTTTTAAGTTTTAACTTAGAACTTTCGGAAAGTGGGTTTTTGGGTTTACAAAGAAAAATGAGCTTTGTAAAGGTTCAAAGTCCTGCACCCGTTGGATATTTGCGATTAGCGCCGAAAGTCTTGGCATTTGGTTTTAACAGATGGGCATGTGAGGGGAAGTGGTTTAGGACTTAGCCCAAGGGGCTTAGGTCCATAGCAATGAAACTCTGTTTTTTATGAAAAATTTCAAGGTTTTGAATGGATTTGGGGGTTTCGGAATAGTTAAAAAGTGAGTTTTTAACTATGAAAGGGGAATTTTTCATAAATGGAAAGAAGAGGAGTTATGAAAAGTAAAGGAATAATATGGAGAAAAAGGGAAGAAAATGATGGTTTCTTCAGCAGTTTGTTATACGAAATCAGCAGATTTTTCTGAGTATAAAATGGGACAGCAAATGAGGATTTGGGACAGAGGCATGAGGCCTACAAGGAGTCTTCAAGAGCCAACAAATTTTAGTAATGAAAAATTGTTCCTTGAAGGCTCAAAACAGATTTAGCCACCTTTGGGTATAACAAAATATTATAGGTGGCTAACAGTGGCTCCACTTGGGGATGGTGCCTTCTTGAAGGCATCAAGAATTCAGACTTGATTTCTTTGGGACGCTGACTTGTGCCTGATCCATTGGGCTGTCCTTCCTTTGCTGGATGATCTGGTTCTAAAAACATATTCAGCAGCCATGAAAATAATGGATTTTCATCTACAAGCTTTCTACCTACCCAATCCTACTGATCTAACATTTTTTCTACTTAGAGTGCACTTGGATTGGCAAACTCTCTTACAACATTTTATTCTTTTGAAAGCATAAAAACTAATCTAATTCTACTCCTTATTTCTCCCTGAACTCAGATTAAACAGTTGAGCTCAGATATTTCTCTACATAATCTACTGTCTGTTGGGGTTAAACAGTCCAACAAACTTTCATTCTCTAAATTCTAAAGCAGAAATTTAAAAACAGCCAAGTCAAGATTAAGCAGTTTGACTTGCTGTGATATATGGCATAAAAACAAGCTGCACATAGATTATTATTTGCAGAAAAAATAAAAATAAAAATAGAAGGCTTAAGATCTGAAAGTTTAAGTACTGCCTTCCCTTTCTTCATAGCTCTGTTTTTTTTTTTTTTTTTACTTTGTTTGAGCTGTCTTTTCTTTTCTTCTGGTTCAGATTTTGAGTAATTTAGAACTAGATTTACACGTTCTTTGACTCAGAAAATAAAACAGTTTTGAGTCATCTCTCTTTGGAAACTTTGGTTCAGATTTTGAACATGTTTGAACCTTAATTTCTATCCTAATCTATCTACTGATGAGCCAAGATTAAACAGTTTGGCAAATCAAATTCACTAACCTATCAACAGAAAATTTAAAGCTAATTAGTCAAGTTTAAACAGTTTGACTAACTAGAAGTGTGTTTCTGAGGAGTGGCATTTGAGCTTGCACACTTTCAGAATTTATTTCTCTTTTTTGGCATAGGGCTTTGCCTTTCTTGTTTTCATTTCTGCCCTCTTTTTATTTTTCTTTGTTTTTGTATTTTTTGATTTTTCATAACTTTGAATGCAATGATGGATGAAATGTTTACAATGGAAAAAAGAAAAAAGAAGGCTTAAAATCATATCATGAATCAAGAGAAGTAATGCTTGAGTATCCTGCCATTGACTGGACCCCCAAACAAATCTGTTCCATCCAGCTCTTGTAAGAAGAATGCATTGTTTCCAGCAACTGAATGAATAGAGTAAGGGCCAAGCCATAGATTGTAAAATTTACCATGCTTTCCCTTATCTTCTCTCTTTGAATCCCACTTTAACACTTTGTCCCCAATCTTGAAATTGCTGGCCTTTGTTCTTCTGTCAAAAAGCTTCTTAATGCTGTCCTGTTTCTGCAATGTTTTGTTGTACACTTCCTCTCTGATTTGCTGAAGATGAATGGTCTGATTTATTCTTCTAATCATGTCATTATCTTCGGTCTGCAACTCTTGAATTAACTTCATAACTGGTACACCAAGGATGTTAGGAAAAATTGCATCTGTACCATATACAAGCTGGAAGGGTGACATACCAATGGATTTTTCCAATGTTAATCTGCCAGCCCACAGTGCATGGATCAACTTCGTGTGCCAAGACTTCTTATTGTCTTCCAACAGTTTCTTCATTATGTTCACTAAGATTTTGTTGGAGGACTCTGCAAGTCCATTACCTTGAGGGTAATAGGCTGTGGAGTGCCCTAGTGTTATCTGGTATTTATGACAGAAGTCAACCATTTTCTTGCTTCTAAATGCTGTTGCATTATCCGTGATGATCTTGGTAGGGCAGCCAAATCTGGAAAGGATATTGGTTTCTATGAACTTTATAATAACTGAATCATTGGCTTGCCTACAAGGAATGGCTTCTATCCACTTAGTGAAATAGTTTGTGGCAGTAAGGATCCATTTATGCTGGGCAGAAGATGAGGGATGGATTTCACCTATGAAGTCAAGTCCCCACTGTTGAAAAGGAGCTTCAACGGTGATTGGATGCAGAGGAAGGGGTAATAATTTTCTCTTGCCCTCAAACAATTGGCATTTATGGCAAGTAGTTGTCATTTTGTGAACATCAGGAAAAAGGGTGGGTCAAAAGAAACCAGCCCTCAAAATTTTGTTGGCTGTTGACTTCCAGTACAAATGGCCTCCACACTCTCCTTCATGAAATTCCTGCTTAATCTTCTCTGCATCAAACTCGGGCAAACATTTAAGCAATATACCACTAGAATTTTTCCAATAAAGACACCTATCTATAATGCAATAGTTTACTGCTTTCAGTTTTAAGAACCTTGCCTTCGTTTTCGATAAACCAAGAGGCGTGTTTAAATTAAGCAAAACATAAACGATATCAGCATACCAAGGAGAATTCAGAAAATGGTTTTCAATAATGGGAGTTGAGAATTCTTCTTGGCTGTCCAAATCATTAATCACATTAATATCAAGAACTTCAAAATTGGATTCAGCCATTAATCTAGCTAGACCTTGGCCTTTGATGAGTTTAGTGGGTTTTATCTCTAAATCATATTCAAGAATAACAGCAATCCACTTACCTCTCTTACCATTTGGATCTTGTGTTAGAATGTCTTTTACAACTGAACTTGGGACAAAGGCAATGATGTGTGAATGAAGGATGTATACTCTGAAGTCTTTCAATGCTTTAACCAAAGCAAAAGCTTGCTTTTCCATAATATTATACTTCAAAGGGGCATCCCTCAATGCCTTGCTAAAGAATGCAATAGGCTGCTCTTGTCCTTGTGGATTTTTTTGTAAAAGGACAGCAGCAATGGTATGTTCTGATGCAAATGAGAAGATATAAAAATCTTTCGAAAAATCAGGGCTTATGAGAACCGGTGTTTTGGTTAATGCTTGTTTCACTAGCTCAAAGGATGTCTTTGCTTCCAAGGTCCATTTTATCCCTTGCTCCTTCTTCAACATGTTTGTGATATTTCTAAGGAGCTCTGCCAAGTTAGGGATGAAACTTCTCAAAAAGTTTATCTTTCCAATGAAAGACTGCAACTCTTTGATATTTCAAGGATGAGAGATTTGCAATATAGCCTCAATCCTCTTTGGATCTATCTTTATACCTTCTTCTGAAATAATGTGTCCAAGAAGCTTACCTTCTTGGAGACCAAATAGTGTCTTCTTAGGGTTTAAAGATATTCCAAACCTTTTGCACTTCTCGAAAAATTTTCTCAAATGTTCTAAATGTTCTTCATCTGTTTTTGAAAACACAGGGACATCATCTAGATAGATAATGATGAAGAAGCCCAATTCTTCCGAGAATGCTATGTCCATGGCTCTCTGAAAGGTTGCTCCAGCATTCATTAGACCAAAAGGCATCTTCACATACATGAAAGTGCCTCATGGAGTAGTGAAAGTTGTCTTTAATTGATCAGCAGGGTGAACTAAAATCTGATTATACCGTGAATAGCCATCAAGCAACGGAATCTTTTTAGACCCCACCACCATTTGTAAAATGTGATCCATTTTTGGTAAAGGGTAGTTGTCTTTTAACGAAGCTTTGTTTAAGTCTCTAAAGTCTATACAAAGCCTGATTTCTCTAGTCTTCTTCCTAACGGACACCAGATTAGATACCCACTTAGAATATCTAATAGGGACAATAATGCCAGCATCATACATTTTCATGATCTCCTTCTGAACCAATGGCAACTGGACAGGGTTTATTCTGCGCAGTTTCTGTTTAAATGGTTTTTGGTTTTCTTTAAGAGGGATTTTATGTTGTATTATTTCAGTGTCATAGGATTTGAGATCTTCGTAACTCCAAGCAAAAACATCGGAAAATTCTTGGAACAGCTCTATGTATTTGAGTTTAATGTGAGCTGGCAAATTTTTGGACAGTTTGATCATTTTCGGTTTTTCCTCACTGCCTATATTGCACTCCTCTACTTCAGTCTCTACAGGTTCCAGTTTTGGTTTATTGGCCACATCGTTAAAATCGAACAACTCCTCTAAAGGCGTTAGACCACTCGGCAAATTTTCATCTTTAGACTGCAGAGTTTGTAATTCTTCCGTTTCTAACTCTGCACTTAATTATGTTTTGTTCCTATGTTCGCTAGACAATAGGTTAATATTGGCAGGTTGAGGAGACGATTCTTATTCACCAAGAAAGTTTTCTTCACTGCAGTCTGTATCATAATCTGAATCTGAACTGTGCAGTTCGAACTCATTTCTGAATTGCATGAAGTCTTCTATTTGTTTGTCATTGTCAAACACTTGCCAATATTTTTCGTTATCAAGTACTGCCAGTCTAAATTTTATCGGAGTTGTGTTGTCTCCAGTCTCATATGGCGTTAGACATGTCCTGGCCGCAAAAGCTAAATTGTGGGCCATAATGTTCTTTTTCCTTGGGATGAAACTCGGGTTTGACTCCTCAAATGTTGTCAAAAGATCCATGACATCATTCCGATAGGCTCTAAGTCTGGGATGATTCGCATTATACTCCCCATTGACTTGCCTAATGATTAACTCAGAATCCCCGTACACATTAATTCTTTTGGCTCCTAATTTCTTCAAGAGATGCAAGCCTAAGAGAAGGGATTCATATTCTGCTATGTTGTTGGAACACTGAAAGTTTAATTTTCATGAGATGCATTCTGTGTGGTTGTTTTCAGTGTTAATGATCCAAACCCCTGCACCAGCATTATTTCTAGTGCATGACCCATCAAAATACATACTCCATAAAGGACTGTCTTTGGTTTCGTCTGTTTGGAGATTGTCCTTTTTAACTATGGTGCCTTCTGACTGTTCATGATTAGCAGCACCCAATTGAATTTGTTTTGACTCCTCAAATTCTTCAATAGATTGAGGGATGTTGCCGGAAATTTTAGGGGTATTTTCTGGGTTGTTAAGTCCTAACAACAATGGGCTCATAACCGGCAAATCAAGACCTATGATTTGTTTACTAATGTTTTCACATGTGGCAAACTGTTTGGACACTTCTGCGTTATTATACTCTTCTTCCCTGTCAGCCTTTAATTCTGTTAAAGTGACTTGTTCACTAGGAGTTTCATTGTTAAACATGATAAAAGAATCAAGGCATGTATTGACAGAATATATAGGAGATTTTCGTGGTCTGTCTTGACTTGTAACTGTGTATTGCATATGAGACTCCCTGTAAAGTCTTCTGGTCTGATTGAAAACCGGGATGGTCGCATATGTCATGTCCATCTGCATAGTCCCCTGTAACTTAGCTCCCCAAGATCTTGATAAAAGCATTCCATACTTTGGGGGAACATCAGCCACAACAATGTCCATGAGTAAACATTTGGCTGGAATCTGGGCTAGGTTAACACAGAGGTCTTTGATCAATCTTAGACATTTTACTCTGTTTGAGTCAAAGGAGTATAGGTCTTTGTAGGGTCTGGTAATTTCTAAACCAAGGCTCTCCATCACAGCTTTAGGCATTAAATTATAAGAAGCCCCGGAATCATGCATAGCGTTGTGTAGAATTTTGTCATGAATGTTCAAACTCACATAAAAGGGAGGAACTGGTCCTTCTTGAAACTTCCCTTCAATCTTAGGGCCAAAAATCAACTCTGGTAGGTCGTCACTAAGATTAACTGTATCTCCATTTTCCTCTATATTTAAAGCCTTCAAAATTTGGTTCCTATATACATGTTGGGCAGCTAACTCAGTTAATGGAATAGATATTTTGATCTTTAAGATTTCCTGTTCAAGGCTGAAAGGGGTTTGATTCTTTGAAGCACTTGTTTCAACCTTATTAGCTGTCACTCTATCAACAATTACAGCTTGCTGATTTGTTTTACTTGACACAACTGTTGTAGAAGGAGTACTAGCTGAAGTGTTAGTACTGCTGATGTCTTCACTTTGTTTTTCAGAATTTTGAGTGTTTTTCTCCTTATCCTTATCAGAATTAACAGCCACTGTTTTGTCTTTTTGTTTGGCTGTTTTGGGTTTAGCTGCGGTGCTTCTTTGAGAGGATTTGTCAGAGGTTTTGGTGTTGGGGGCTTGTTGACTGGTCTTGCTTCTAAGGTCATATTCTCTTTGAGGTTCTATGACGACATTTTCCATGTCTCGATAATAATTTTCATTATCATTTCTTTTGTCGTCGTAAGGTGTGTAAAGACCTTGTTTATTATCATAATGAACCTCAAAGTCATCATCCTCTTCCCCAAACATGTTGATATCCTCTTCCTCTGCTATGTCTTCTGTTTTTTCAACCTCACTTACATAGTTTTGATGAAAGGGAGGAGTGATCTGTTGATCATCTTCCCTGGGTCTGTTTGGAGGTTGGTTCCTTCTAACATTCTGATTCTGGTTTCTATTTTGAGGAGCAGTTTGATTTTGATTTGCTTGTGCTCTCTTAATTATGCTCATCTCTTTCATCATTTCTTCCATAATTCTCTCCATCTTTGAGCTTGAAGTGAAAGGGGTGGATTCCTCTCTAAAAGATACTCTCTTCTCGCTCTTCATTCTTGCTCTTTTCTCCATCAAGTTTACTTCCACAGAAAGAGCACCCCTTTGCATGTCTTCAAGAGTTGCAAAGACTCTTTCTCTAAGTGAATATGTCATGTCTGGATCAAACCCTTCAGGAAATTTGTTTAAAGCTGAGCCCTGAGGAGGTTTTAGTTCGGGGGAAAGTGCATTATAGACGTTGTTAAATCTGGTACAATAAGATTGTACACTTTCCCCAGGGTTCCTATGGAGATTGTTATAGTCAGCAAGGACTTGGAGAGGATTCTTCCTCACTTCCCATTTGTTTAAGAATGCTTGATGGAAGGCTTGGAGATCGTTAATACTATGGGGGGTTAAACCTTTAAACCATTTTCTTACTTCTCCCCCCAAACTTTGAGCAAATAGTCTCAACTTGACAGAGTCATTATCAATTTCATTTCTGTCAAAGTAGTCATTCATCTTGTCTACATGTTGAGATGTTGTTATGGTATTACTAGCATCATATAATGGAATTTTGGACTGATAGTCCTGTGGAAGATTGAATAATGGTACAGGAAGGACTAAGGGAGCATACCATGTTGCCATGGCAGGAGGTGGAGGTGGATTTACAGAAGGGAAAGTGGGCTGAGGTGAAGTGGTTTGAACAGTGGATGTAGGGTGAGTAGAAGTGGATGGACCAGGAGTAGACTGGTGAGATGATCTTGGATGAGAGACACCTAAATTGTGAAGGAAATGTAAATCAGGAGGTGTTGTTTCCCTGCTACCAGGATGTTCACTTGTTTCAGGAGATGAAAGTGAAGATTCAAAGTCTAACTGGATTATATCATCAAATGACCTAGTCCTAAATGGGTTCACTAAGTCGGTTTGTGATTGTTGCAGAGCTGAAAGATTTTCAGGGACTGAATTAGCTCTCAAGGGTGATCTGAAAACAGTTAATAATTTAACCTTAGGAGACTTCCAAAGGATACTTTATGGATTATCAACTATCTCAGGTGGGTTAGGGTCTGGATGGGCTCTAGTGTGAATCTTTTTAGAAGCCACTATGCTATGTTGTTTAGACCTAAAACAAGAGAAGTTCAACCGGATATGACAATCTTAGAGAGGTTCACCAATCTGTTTTACGACTTCAAATCCCACAGTCCTCTAACTGAGTTTGAATGATTTTATAATGATAAGGGTTCTTCCCAGTGGAGTCTTAAGGTCTGTTCAGGATTGTGGAGTCGCCAGGTGGAAAGTTCAGAGTTTTTTCAAAGGAGTACACTGTCCACCACGGTGTTTGTGAAACATTCCTTTCAAGGATATCTCAAAACACAACAAACTCTAACCAGAGGTTGACTGGGAGGGCATTCACCAGATATGTCACCCCCAAAAGAGGATGAGACCCGGAGGCTACCTGGCCCTTTCCAGACTCTGTCTAAGAGTATAAAGTAAAACACATCAAAGACGTACAAAAGATATCAAAACTAGTGTTTTACTACCAATATGAAATGTTTTTGGTATTTTCTAAATTGCTTTTATTTGTGGTTCGGAAGAATATCCTAACTTTGCCTCAAAACTTAGCTACGGTTATGAAACAAAGACAGTCTATCCTTATGGCTAAGCTAGCTGATTTTCCAAGGTTAGATAAAAACTCGAAAGAATCCTAGGGATGACCTAGTTTGTCACTGATTCAATTGAGTTTAATCTTAATTACCATTTCTTGGTAGTGCTTGAAAAGGCTGCTTTTGACTCTCAAAATGTTATGAAGATTCTGGGTAAGGGTACCCAGCGGAGTCGCCAGAAATGTTAGCTTCTGGTGGCTCAGCTGCAAAATAAAACAATTGTCATGGAACCAGAGATTCTGGGTTCGATGTCCCCAACGGAGTCGCCAGAAATGTTAGCTTCTGGTGGCTCAGCTGCAAAATAAAACAATTGTCATGGAACCAGAGATTCTGGGTTCGATGCCCCCAGTGGAGTCGCCAGAAATGTTAGGTCTCTGTAATTTATTAGCAAGATTGGGAGAGTCCAATCACAGAGTTAACATCATTTCAACCAAACTTTGGGATTCTAGGATCTAGCCCTCCTGAATCCGGAGAGGGATCTCTCCAATATGTGCAAAGATGGATATTGTCTTTGAAAAGATTAAGGTAATGATATTAGGCTAGTTATGAAGGCCAAGGGTTTTGTTTTGTTTTGGATGGTTGAGCATGACATGTTACTTGAGGGGAAAGTCCTAAGTGAAAAGTTTCAAAAGTGAGAAGTTGCAAGCAAATAGAAAAGTTTTGGCAGATAGATAGATATAACGCTGGTTTTTAGTCCATTGGGCTATGGAGTCATATCTAGGCTTTAATTGAACAACAACATCAAGTGTGATCCAAGGGGTTAGTCATCTATGTCTAAGGATCTCTTTAAATTTTGATTTATGGAATGGAGTGATACATCAAGAAGGGGAATTAAACAGATGCAGAACGAAGAGCAGCCTAGGATCTGATAAGTACTTTTAAACCAGTCAGCCTTTGACAAACACTTTAAGAAGGACACGAAAGCAGACTAGGATCTGGTAAGTACTTTTAAACCAACCAACCTTTGACACACTTCCAATAGAAAACATACAAAACAAGGGGAAACACAACGATAACACAGAATGGTCTAAGATCTAGCAAGTGCTTCTAAACTAGCCAGCTTTTAACACATTCCAAGGGAAACAATCTGTTAGTTATGCAGACAAGTCTGGGACCAGGGCTAACCATATCTTCCTTCAATTCATCATCACATAACACATACTGAAAGTAAAATTCAGAAATAATATTCAGCTAGGACGATAAAATGAGGGAACACCAGCATTCTCATGCCTAAAGCTGAATTAAGTCATTCCTAAATAACACAGATTGGAAGAAAACATTCAAATAAAGATTTCTCAGCCAGAGAAGGTTACTGATATACAGTAGGTCCTAACCCTGTTTAAACTGTTCTTTACAGTGGAGAATGAAACAACATGAAAACAGAAATAAAACAACAAGTTACAAATGAGAATAACATCACCGTCAATATAGATCAGGATCCCATGAAACAACTTTTATATTGATGTCAAACCAACTACAAACTTCAAGTCCAATGTTTCAATTCAGCAATCATATTCACTATTCAACCTAAATACTCTAGCACAAACAGAGCTTCAAGGGCTAGTGAATACTATATACAAAAAGAAGTCTCAAGCTCAAGTGTATTTCAAAGTTCTGCAACCAACAAGTTCTCATCTTCTATAGAAGTACTTATAGGAAGATGAGGAGGTGAGATTTTAACAAAATATCTCAAGGACAGTTAATGCAGAGTGAAGACTTCTCGGCCCTTTGAGAGGCTCGAGGGAAAAATTTACAGGTGGATCACTACATTAACTGTTTCACAATTCATGCCTAAGGTCTCTAAAGAGTAAAAACAAACAAACGAACATGCGCTATCAAATCCAGGAGAAAAACCACACACAAACAGTTTGTTTTCACAGCGAAATCACTAGTTGGTAATGAAATCCAACATCGCATAAATCAATGTGAAAAACTAGCGGATGGAACCAGTTACCCTGCCAACTTGCTTAATGAAACAATTTGGTACAAGTAACTTCACTATGCCATCTGAAGTGAAGATTACCCTCCAAAAATTCCAAGTGAGTCTAGTCAACGTCTGTTCTAGGTATAGTGGGACCTTCCCTCCACCGTCACCTTGGGAAAAATCCTAAGATTACAGCCACCAAGGTTACTAACTGAGACAATTCAACCTGGGGGAACAATTTATGGCCTGATATACACACAAGGGAAGATTATCAAAGCTCAATCCCCTTGAAAGTTCCTCGACATGGTAAATACGAGGTTTACTAACAAGTGATCCCAGGCTCCTAGAAAATGGTTAATCTAAGATTTACCATTTGCAATACATGCAAATATTCTATCTTTACCAATGAAGTAGGCACGATTAATCCACTGGGTTTGACATGACCTCGTGATTGACTCTTTTAAGAAGAGATTCTCGTAACAAAATTGCAACAATTGCGTTTTTCCCTACTGCAAGATGCTATTTATTTATTTACTGCTTTGGAAAGTTAATTACTCCCTATTCCAAAGCACTAGTCCAATCTAAGTTGGTAGAATGAACCCTAGAAAATATAAAAATTTCTAGATTAATTTTAATTAGCATTGTGTTATTCTGGATGTTTTTTACTCAGTATGTAAATGGAGGTGAAACTTATGGTGTTATGACCCGAATCAAGATTCTAATGCATCCAACCATGAAAATGTAATCTTTTTCTTTTCAATGAAATCCTATTTAAGGGAAAGTAAGATGTTATTTGAACTTCAAAGTGAAAAACTTCTAAAAAACACAAAACATTATGTTTCATGAAATGAAAATTCACTTCCAACAATGCAAAAATTGATAAATAAGAGAAAATATAACAAATTATCTAATGCACTAATTTCAACAAGAAAATACTAATGCTTAATCAATTCAAAGCAAAAAAAAATATTTGTATGTTCTAAAACAAGCATAAAAACATGTAAATTCAAATTAGGGCTATCTTTAAATGAGAGACACTATATTTTCAATCGATGAAATGACTCTTTGCAACAGGCATAAATGAATATATGATGAGATTCATTGAAATAAAAGAGATTCACACAACCAATTCCTGAAGCAAGAGACTCTTTTTTGATAGATCAACAAACCAACAAAAACTCAAAACCCGAAACTGTAAAGATAAGTAATTTTCCTCAATAAGACAATCAAAGAAACTTATCTAAATCTATGGTTGAATTTTCCAGAATGTAAACTATGCAGTTGTAATCTTTGCACAATTCACTTGAAAACTACGCAAATGTAATATATGCACACTTTTTGTTCATATTCTGAAAACGAGAATTCTAACTATGAAAATGTAATCTATGCAAGAGAATTCTCAAATGAAAGATGATTCCAAATTAGCGAAAGAACAACAAGACTATTTTCCTTCATTAATGTAATCTAAGGAACCAATCAAGTGTAAGTAAAGAAAACTGGGTGAAAATTCCAAAGGTCAAAAGTAAAAACACTGAAAGGAGATTAACCCTCAAACATAAAAGAAAAAATATGCAAAAATTGTTAAGACACTGAGACAAACCTCGAAGTAATGACCAAAGGAAATCAAATAAGAATTTCTCAAAAAATAAAGTTCAAAACACCCAATAAACTAAGATGAGTTCACAAACAGACTCTTAGGGTTGGTATAAATCAAGTTGAACCTCTAGAAATTAATCATCAGACTCTGGGAGAGAGAAAATCCATTTTTTTCAAAAATTCTCAAGAGTGTGTAGGTATTCAGTGAAAACCTATGCGCATGCACATTGTATTAAACTGATAACTTGTGCAAACATGCGCTCTATTTATGAAACAAAACCGTGTAGGGGAGAGAAACTTTCAAAGAAATAAACACAAGGCGATCTAATTCAAGGGATCTAAAAGTTCATAAACCCAACAACACTTAGACATAGTCAAACTAGACAATCAGAGAGCTAAACCAAAAAGAACCGATAAAAACTAAGCCATTCCCTAGCGAAGTCACCAATTTGTTACTCGGATAAATCCCTCTTGCGGAGAAGAGCGATCTTCCTAGTATCCCAATAGATAACTAGAAACAAACAAACATAAGGATATAACTTTCCCTAAGCTATCAGCATTCAGATTATCAAAACTAGAAAAGAGAGGATAATGCTCTTACCTTTCAACGAGATGTTTGTTGAAGACCTTGCCTTTTGTCCTGAAGAAGTCCTTCAATGCTGAGAAAAAACCCGCAATCACAAACATGAAAATAATCAAAAGCATATGTAGTATGTAATAATCCAAATATTAGCTTAACTTAATGATCAAGGAGATTAATAATTGTAATTGTTTTAATGAATCTGAAAACAACACAATGAGAAAAAGTATCCAAATGTATTATTCAGAAATATAAAGAGAAATATTACAACCAAGCCTTGATGTCGTACAAATTCCTCTCATATGCCTTCCCAATCTTCCTCCTTGGTTGAATAAGCTTTCCACTCTAGAATGACTGACATAAGATTATCATAAGTGAACCCCCTAACCCTGAAGTTTCAGCTCAATTTATAGGAGAAACTAAGGAGTTTTTAGGTACACCAATAGAGGGGTGTGATCCAAAAATGAGGGGATTAGGGTTCCTTGATCCAAGGGGATAAGCTCCATGATTGGAGAGATTTAGCTTGAACTGGCATGACTCAGAGGCTTTTAGTTGGAAGAATATGTGCCCAACAATGCTTCTAGAAGTTACTTTTCACATTTACTTTACTTTAAATGGGGCATGCAGGTTTTAATGGGAAACATAGCATAGAAGTCTGCAGGTAAGTTTAGTAATATTCGCGCATGCGGAGGAAGTGACCACAAAAAGTGTGCAGGTCGTCTTTAAGAGTATTTAAGAGTTATTTTATGAGTTTCCAAGACTTTGTTAAGGAATATAAATGTTTGACTTCTAAGGAAGCATGAGCATGGATGGTGATAGATCCATATTGACAGTGAAATGTCATGGTGACAAAATGATGTGTAACAACCGGGGTAAACATGTGACAAATAATTATTATGATCTGATTCAACCTTTTAGGTCACCTTAAGGAAGTGAACCGACACCACAAAACAACAAAGACCTTCTACACATGCTACGGGATACCTAAGAGTCATCCCAACCTTATAGGAGGCTAGCCCCTGAATCAAGTTGACCTTTTTCATGCATCAATTTCACAGTTGCTCCCTTGAAATGGGAAAGAGTGTGACTGGAAGCCTCCAGTCGCATGCACAATATGGATTTGCATGTGACTAGGGAATTTTCCCAGTAGTTCAGAGCCTACAACCCCAATTTTTGTACCACGTTTTCAGGCCCAGGGCTCAAGTCCTTGCCTAGAACACCATGACACTTTCAGGAATGAAAGATAATAATGGAATAATGATGCAAATGCAATCACTTGAACAAGGACTTGACTGGACACCTACTAGCCATGACATGCATTTTGTCAAACATGTCACAAATGTGTAATCTACAGGTTTAAACAACATATATGAGAATAGGAGTCTCATCCTTATATGAGAATCGCTAGGAAGCATTGTTTCCTCATCACATTAAGTGCATTATCATCTATTTGGTCATAGATACATTGTTCATTCAATTATCAATCAAAACATGACGAGAGACATACATCATTATTGACATATAACACATTCACAACCATCATATAAACAATAGAAATGAAAAGCATAGAACAACCATATAAGCCACATAATAACAAGAATATTTACCCATGAATACAGGAAAAGAGCTCTTATTTACATAAGAAAAATGCAACCAAGTCTAGAACTTCCACGTTCCACCTTACCATAGACATGGCTGAGCCAAATCTCTCTTCAGCCAATCACCCCTATGTCATATTCCAATCATGAATGTGGGATCTTATAAAACACATCAATCAAAACCAAACCAGGGCTTCCAAAGGCCAAACCACCTCAATCCTCCACCAGTGATTCCACCTCATGGTTGGACATCACAAACCATTACCAGATTGGTCTCCATCCAAGCTGTCCAGGGCTCCAGAGCATTTGTTCCAACCAAGGCTCCAGGACTAGTAACTCAACCCAGAATTGTTGTTGGTCTCCAGTGCATTTTTCCAAAAAAGGCTCCAAGATTAGTAAATCAACCCCACCAAGGGCTCTAGAGCATTTTTCCAACCAAGGCACTAGGACTAGTAACTAAACCCAATTTGTTACAGGGCTCCAGAGTGTTTACAAAACCAAGGCTCCAGGAACTAGTAACTCAACCCACAGTTAAAGGAACATGAGAACCAACCAGAAAAAAGGAAATGAACCCCCGACACCATGCATATCCATGAAATGGCAAGACTAGGAAAATCCATTGTCAATCCATACAATCCTCCATGCTAGTGACAGATCATGACTAAGAACACACATGCATATACCATGCATGCCAAAACTAGTGAGGAAAACATACATGCAACTCGGTACCTGCAAGAAAAACCCGTTGTAGCTATGATGTCGATGTCCTCTTATGCTTTCCTACTTTTCCTTTGACTTCTTTCTCCAAAACTCCAAGTATGCCACACTCTCCAAGAGTGCTCCAAGAAACTCTATGTGTCCAAGAGTATAAGTGAGAGAGAGAGAATAGAATGTGAGCTCCAAAACTTAACTGAAAAAATTATATGAACTAATTATCATAATCCTTTTTATTAACGAGGCCTCTATTTTCTTCATTTTCCTCCTCACATGCAACATGTGACCTTTCACCTCCCTTTTATCCTACTTTCCTTATTTTCATAAATAAATGCCACTTTATCTTGCCAAAGCCTTAACCATTTCCTTTGCCAATTTCCATAGCCATAATAAACCATATGAACACCCACACTAAGATGTTTTTCCCAACATTCATCTTGGAATACATGTCCCATGACCTTGGTTATTATTTTGCCTTTATTAACTTTTATTACATGGAGTTTTCACTAGGGTTGTTACATAACCCTCCCCCTTGGAGGAACACCATCCCTAGTGTTCAATGACACCTACAACCGACAAGACTACTATAAGAAAAACATATTTCGCATGGAGCTTTATAACTTATCTCATTGCAATATTTGCAATGACCAACCTGCTGAGAAGTAAACCCACATGACAACATGACAACAATAACATCATAATGACATGACATTGATACCACTTAATGAATATTTATAACATAGCTCATGGAGGTATTTACATCCATATACATATGTAAATATACCAAACATCATACCAAATATACCAAAACATGTGCCAAAACATTCGCTTAATTAACGAATAAGGAAGGATACATATCCCACATCTGATCTTCCATCTCCCATGTAGCTTCATTGGGCCTAAATTGCTTCCACTACAATTTAACTTGCTTGATTGCTTGGTTCCGTAGCATGAGCATATTTCTCTGCAAAATGAATTGTGGTTTCTACTAGAATTCTCCTTCTGGCTCCACCAACAATACATACCAGTCAATCACATGATCAACATATTTAACATACTTCTTAAGCAATGACACATGGAAAAAATCATGGAATTTCATTGTTGGAGGCAGTGCAATTCAATAGGATACTGGCCCAATCCTCTCAAGTATCTTGAAAGGTCCACAAAACTGAGGTTCTAGCTTGGCACATGATCCATTCCTCAATGAGCTCTTCTTGGGCTTGAAGTGCAAATACACCTGTTCCCCAACCTGAAATTCCTTAAAAAACCTTTTATGATATGCATAAATTTTCTGATTATCCTATGTTGCTTTCAAATGCTTCTTGATTACTTGCATTTCCTGTTCCATCTCTGCTAACATATTTGGTCCAATCAACACCCTGTTAACTGGATCACTCCAGCTGATGGGAGTGTTGCAACTCCACCCATACAATGCCTCAAACATACTCATCCTCAAATATTCCTAATAGCCATTGTTGTAAGTGAACTCTACCACTAGAATATACTCTTCCCACTTTTTTTGTTGATTCATCACATACATCCTCAATGTGTCCTCCAATATCTTGTTGACCCTCTTTGTCTGTCCATCTGTCTACAAATGATAAGTGGTACTGACGACCAACTCTGTTCCCAAACCTATAAACAAATCCTTTCAAAACTTGGAAGTGAAATTTGCAGCACTGTCCAACACAATCTTTTGCGGAACACCATGCACTCTGACCACATCCCTGATGAAGACTTATGCTACATCATTCGCTGAGTATGTAGACTTCATTGGAATGAATTTCGTTACTTCGTCAATCTGTCCACCACAACCATGATGGAATCATGTTTTATAGATTTCCTCGGTAAAACTATGATAAAGTTCATGGAAATGACCTCCCATTTCCACTCTAGAATCAGAATCGGTTGTAGTAGTCCACGTGGATGCTTACATTCTACTTTTACCTATTGACAATCCAAGCACCTAGCCACAAATTCTGCTACGTCTCTCTTCAAATTCGGCGAATAGCAGAACTTATTCATTGTTGTCAGCATCTTCTCATAGCCTGGGTGACCTGAATATGGTTTCACATGAAAATCCCTCAATATCACCTTCTTGAGCTCACTACTATCTGGCACATATTTCCTATCTCTAAACTTGACCAAGCCATCTGTTCTGAGAAATAGTCCACATCCCGTGCTATTGCACCTGTACATGTACATGTATTCTGCTACAATTTGTGCCTAAGATCCAGATACCTGACATCCCGCTGACATTCCTGTAAGATCTTATCACGTAGATCTGTCCCATAGGAACTCATAGTTGTTATATGATTCACCCACATCCACCTGCTATGAGCATCTGAAACCATGTTCTCTTTAATTTTAATATACCCGATCTCAAAGTCAAACTCATTGATTGTGGCCAACCATCTAGCTTGCTTGAAATTTATATTTGGTTGGTTAAATAGATACCGCAACCCACTGTGATCACTCATCAATACAAATCGTCTACCCAGAAGATAATGCCTCCACATCTTCAATGCATGAATGATCGCTACCAACTCAAGATCATGTGTTAGCTAGTTCTTCTCGTGATCATTTAGTTTCTATGACTATAACATACCACATGTCCTTCCTACACAAGGACTCCACCAAGCCCTTTCTTGCAAGCATATGTATATACTACAAACTCTTCGTCTAGATTTGTGATCTTTAACACTGGAGCATGTGTCAACAACTACTTTAAATGCTCAAAACATGTTGCACATTCCTCTATCCATTTGAAGCTCTTACCTTTCCTTTATAATGATGTGATAGGATAAGCAATCTATGAGAAATTCGTGATGACCCTCTTGTAATAACCTGCTAACCTCATAAAGGATATTACCTCATCCACATTCCTAGGATATTCCCACTCCATGATAGCTCTTACCTTTTTTGGATCCATTGCTATGCCATCCTTGGAGACAACATGTCCCAAGTAATGTACCTTTGTCTGAAATAAACTGCACTTGATGAGCTTAGCATACAACTGACGCTCTCTCAACAATCTCAATATTGTTGCTAAGTGTTTGACATGCTTTTCTTCATTTTTAAAATATACCAATATATCATCAATGAACACAATAAAAAAACTTGTCAAAATAAGGGTGCAAAACACTATTCATTAAACACATAAATGTAATTGGAGCATTAATCAAACTAAAACAAACTACAACAAACTCGTAATGCCCATACTTGGTCCGGAAGGTTGTCTTGTGAATTTCATATTCTTTAATGTGTACTTGATGATATAATGATCTCAGATCAATATTCAAGAACATTGTTGCTCCCTTCAACTAATCGAACAAGTCATCAGTCCTCGACAATGGATACATGTTCTTGATGGTCTTTGTTCAACTGCCTCTAATCAATGCATAGCCCGAGAGTACCATCTTTCTTCTTCACAAACAATACGGGTGCACCCCAAGGTGACACAGTTGGAATTTCCTTCAACTTCAACTTAAACTCTACCAACTCCGGTGTGCTCATCCTTTAAGTTGCCTTAGATGTTGGCGCTGCCCCTGGTACAAACTCAATAGAAAATTCTACTTCCCTGTGAGGTGGAAACTCTGAAATATCTGCAGGGAATACATCCTGAAACTATTATATAACTAGGCACCTAATCAAAAAAATTGCATCCTCATCTTCCTTACCTTTGTCACTAGAAATGTGCACTACAAATAACACACACCCTTTCTTGCGACTACACTTGGCCTGCATAACTGTAACCATTCTCACTGATGTTGCTTTCTTCTTACCCTGCAAGACTCTTTGTTTTTGTGAAGATATATCCATTCCATACCCAAAAGCATCCTATATGATGCCAATTGAAATACATTCATATGTGCTAATGTAGGCATACCATTCAATTCAAATGCAGAAGCTCTTACCCAATGGTGAAATATCTTCTTGGTACCTGTATCTAACTGCACTAACCAAGACTCTACATGCACTCCTTTATTCAAACCACACTTATTCATTAGGTTATGACTAACATAAATATAATTATACCTAGGTTCAATAAAAATAGAAACAACTTGATCAAAAATCTTATCATCCATCTCAATAATAAGCGCATGGTGATCTACCTTCCTGTTATCCAGTGTTGCATAGATCCTGGGAATAATTTGTCCAACATATCCCATTTTTTGTGCCTCTTGCACACTATAGATCTACAGTCTATTTCCATGATGTTGTGGACAATACCTCCTACGATGATCTCCTCCACAAATCAAACAATGCATGGACTCCCTATTTTCACTCTTATTCTACTCCTTAGGCCGAAGTCCCTGTCTTCTACCAAATGTATTAAAATTCTTAGGTGGTGCAACATTCTCTTTGTTACTTGTATCCTAAGGTCTCGATCGATTCTTGTCCCATTTTCCTCTATTCTTTGCATTACCTTTCCATTCTGGTTTAGTCTCATATATGTGATTTGATTGCTCATAACAATGCTTTAGCTTCTTAATGGCCTCCTCCAATGATCTAGGCTCATCAAACTCAATCATGTCTTTAAATGTTATCAGTAACCCATTGATGAATATATATATCCTAGCATTATCCTCCTTGAGGTAAGGAACATACCTCAATAACTCCAAGAACTTGCTAGTGCACTCCTCGTCAGTCATAGATCCCATCTTTAGTTCATAAAATTCCTTTGCCCTATCGTCATAATATCTCTCTGATAGATACTTCTTCCTAAGTAGTCTCTCAAATTAACTCCAAGTCAAATCCTCCCCATTAATACATTTGACATTCTTCACATCTTCCCACCAAATATCTGCTTTACCTTTGAGGATGAATGTAGCTATTATGGATTTCATGTTTTCTGAGTAATCATGCAACCTTAATAACTTCCTCATACCATGCAACCATGCTTCTGCATCCTGTGATTTCTTCATTTCCCCATCAAATGTAGGTGTTTTTTATTTCTTAAACTCTTCTGGAAAATATCCCCTGTCACTTCTCCTATAAGGATGATAATGATGACGATCATAGTGCCTGTTAGAACTAGAACTAGAATAGTACATGTGTCTATCACCTCTCCTGTCCAGAGTGTCCAAGAACCCACCATATTTGATCGTGGAATCTCTATCCTACATGTGACCACCATGCTACCTACTTCCATATGCCACGTTAGTACCATCCTCTTGTCCATAGCTGATTCAGAGTGGTCCCTGTCGCTGCAAATCTGACAAACTCTGAAGGATTATTACATTAATTTCTACTTAATTTTCCTATGACTGTATGATTATATCATTATATGCTTTACAACTCCTTATTTCTTCCTTCAAACTTATCGACATGTTTGCTAAGTCAAAAGAGTACCCAACACCATGTTGCTCATATGATTCATAAGGAGAATCTCTATAGTCTACCATCTTGCAAGTCATCTTTGACTTCTTTCCTGCCAGACATACTATGTTAGCTAAACCAAATCATAATAAACCAACATACCTAAATATCATTCGGGGAGGATATCTGTTGCAAGATAAACCAATCAACATAATACATGTATAAACATAATCATAACAACATGTAAATATATAGATAAATAAAACACATGAGCATCATTCCAGCCATAGTCCAATCATCAATGCACGACCATATCAAGCACATACCATGACCTCATGCATGACAACAACAACCATACCAATGTACACTAATGATACATACGCACTTGACATTTATAAACAACACATAACCAGTCATACACTCACGAAAAAAACATCAACTTTGTCATAGCGACATCAGTACATCCATGACCAACACCATGCAGATGCAATACACACATAGACCACAAGTATGACTAACACATATGCTTTCGATATGAATGCATGACAAAAACACCTCCCATCCAGTTCGAGGGGTGAACCATGCTCTGATACCACTCTGTAACACCATCCTCCCACATCTACCTAAGTAATCGACCAATCGGATAAACATGTGATGAAGAGTTACTATGATCTAATTCAAACTCCTTTCTTAGGTCACCTTAAGGAAGTGGAATTGACACCACACAAAAACATAGACCTTTTGCACATGCTACAGGACACCCAGGAGCCATCCCAACCTTCCAGGAGGCTAGCCCTTGAATCAAGATGACCTTTTCATGCATCAATATCCCAGTCACTCCCTTGACCTGGAGTGACTGGAATCCTCCAGTTGCACACACAACATGGGTATTGTTGGATTGAGGGGTACTGACCCAGGTTCATAGTTTATGGATAAAACAACAAACCCTCCAACTATTGGCCCTTTCGTTAATGACCTGCTTGCATAGATCAAAGTCTTACCTGAAGCAGTATTGGGGGGTGCAAGAACTAGGTTTCCACACCCTAAGGGAGAAAATAATGAAGTGGTCCTCAACAAACCGAATGAAAACTTATATCAATTGTAAACATTTGTGCTAAACAGTACAAGGTAGAATCACAAATATTGCACAATCGTTAACAAAATAAAGCAAAGTTCACAGATCCTTTAGCACAGATAAAGTATAACATAACCAGATCCAGATATAAACAATGTGTAATTACTTAACCAATTTTATTAACAATAAATAAGCATGCATAAGAATAACAAATATCCTTTGCGTGATAATCAACAGAAAACAATGCGATCTCAACAGAACATAAACATCAAATAACTCAAATCAATAACATAATAAGTTCACCAATATCTGTCCTTTTCATTAACTCATATCTTTCAATGAATATCATACTTTCCCTTACATAAACCCTTCTGCGCACATAGCCAGTGGAGTTTGCACACAGCCAAGTCTAGGTCTCAGCGCACATAGCCAGCAGGAGCCTTTCAACCCAACCCAGACAAATCCTCACAACGTATAACAGACGCATATAGATCACAATATCATATCAACTTAACTTAGAATTGAGCTATTTTTCTTAGATTCAATCTATATATTTATATTCGCCTAGCTCGTAGATACTATGGTCTCAAACCATGGTTTGAGGGCCACAATTTACCCTTAAACCCATTTACATCAAAATTACAGACTTTGACCCACCCAAAAGCCCTTTACCCAATCGCGCAATGCGCACACACAACTTATACAAAATTACATCAAAAATTGTGCCTCGAGGGACCCCACTCCAACAGGCCCCCAACACAAACATGTGACTTGTCCTGAGTCACTGAGGTGCCTAATCCTTGATCTAAACCTGAAGTGCGCTGACATAATATTTGAGAGGGAGCACGAGTGCCAAAATTTGCGCTGCGGGACCCTGCGCTTGCTGAACCAAATTTTTTGTGGTAGGCCCTTCAGTGGCCATATTTATGATGCACTGAGTTTGCTGGATCATCTTCAGAGTTTTATCTGCCATCTGCGAAAGTTGAAGCACTTCTTCTACCCATGGTTGCATGCGTGCTTCCAGCAGCTGTTCCTTCTGGGTAATTTTTCAATTTTTGTTTGGATTGTTTAGCACTCATGTAGACAAGTGAGGCACTAAGAAAGAACCAACATTGGTGCCACTGTCCTAATTTCTTCAAACTGTTGCTCCTTCTAGTGGAGGGCATCACACAACTACTGAACGACTGGATCATTTTGGACTGAGGTCCAAAAAATCATGGCTTTGTCTAAAAAATTGTCACACTGGGTGACTTCAGGAACAATACTATCTAAGGCTTGTTTTACTTCAGCTGCTCATTGTGCGCGAACCTCTATTGGAGTCTCGGACTACAACTTGGTCTATAGATCTGCAATCTATTTTTCATACTCTATGCGGATTTTCGACACCTCAGCGCGCGCTACTTTCACTGCAACAGCCAATCCTTCTAATTTCTCTTCAGGCACATCTATGGCCAGGATAACTGGAATATCTCGGCAAAATTGGTGAACCTTTGCCTCCAGCGCAGTGCGCTGGGCTTCTGCTTCTGGACAAACTTCTTATGTTTTTTGTTGTTGTTGGTGTGCTTGCTCGACCTACTATTGGGATTCCATTATATGTGTGTGCGTCGTAGCCTCTCTATATTGAATCTCATCTGCGATCATAGAGTGCATTAAGTGTAGTTTCCCTGCAGGTAACACATAAATGTTAATGTTTATATCCCTGATCCCTTGAATTGGGCACGTTGGCTAGCGTTCATCTGAATTGATGGCATGCGGATTTGAACAAGGCGGGCATCCCCGGAGGCTGGTAAAGTGACATTTAATGGTTGCACACTTGTGACGTGCGCGATGGTTTGGCTCGCCTGAGCTACGCTTGCTTGAATCTAGCCCGCATGTACCTTCAGCTCCAGTAGCCCCACTTGAACAAACTCTAATGCATATTTGTACTGGACCTCCATATTTGTCCAGCGATCCTCAGTCGCAGACGTAACAGTGTTGGCTATTTCATGTAGGTCATCTCTGTCAGCGTCAAGACCTCTTGCCCGACGTCTTTGGAACCCTTCCTCTTTTTTTGTGATCCTCCAATGGCTTGATAGCCACACTTGGTTCCCTTATAGGTTTCAGCTGCCCATGTCTCCTTTGGTGCAGATCCATTCTTTTCGGGAAATGTTTATGTTTCTATAGTCTCGTCAGTGGTCGTAGGGGTTGCTTCTTTTTCTGTTACTTTCTTGGTCGCTTTCTTTGTTGGTTTCACTATCTGAGAGCCAGTGCGCGAATTTTTTGGGGTGATTGGTGATAACGAGGTTGGTGTCCATTCAACCCTGACTCTCAGTAAATAATTCTTTGTTACCAATTAAGGTAGCTCATACCATAATCCTTCTACAATTCCCTTTACGCAGATATGTATGTTGTGAAATGTAGCTTTGAAATCAACTACCATCTTGTATTGATCATACAATGGGGATGACAGTCACGGCTTTGACTGCACTACTTGATTCAAAGTAGCATCATACAACACCCAATTTTTTTTTTCTCTGGCACGCACTGGGTCGAAAGAGTTCCACAAGGTTGCATAACGCACAACCTCGTACATATTTGGATCAATTTATGGGAACTGTGTATCTTCAAGGGTCTTCCACCCAATTAGTGTGATCAATAATAACATCCAAGCATACTGAAAATGCTTGCCTTCCCCCTGGGCCTTGCACACATTTTCTAAAAATTCTTTGCAGAGGTAGTTGGACCAGTTGTACATAACACCCTTTTCACACCATCCAGTGAGCACAATAACGTACGTGGGCACCTCCTTGGGTCTACACTTACGCATCATCTTGTAGGCCAAGATGATCATACCAAAGCGCACTACTAGTTCATTATTTTCATCAACAACAAAACCCTGACTCTTCCTTGTGGCATTATATTTCTTTTAATTTGATGAGCGATGGTATTCTCCTGTGCCTTAACCGCTCCTGTGCCTTACCACTGAAATCAGCAATGGGGTCAGCTCCTTTAGCAGGCAAACCCGCGATCCTGTGGATTAAAGCAACGTTAATGGGGATGCGCTCTCCCAACCAGAGAACATCATCATGTACTAAGGCCAACAATTGTCTGACACAAATATCATTTATCGGGTTGCACCCAAAATGAGGAATATCAAGCAAATTGAGCAGGCCTGCCTTGTGTAGACCTAGCACCAATATTTTTGGCTCAAGGTGTACAATGCCTCCTTCATAAGTGATCTGATCCAAGTATAGCTCCGACGCAAGCTCTCGAAATTTTTCGGTATCAACAATGTCCCAATAATAAAATCGGTGCTGTGGAATATTAGCGAACATGTCCCCTTCCATCGGGAAATTCTCAGGGATTAGGGGTATTTGAATGCACACACACACCTTTTCTAGGTACTTAGGTATTCTGATTGATGGTTTGTGCGACGCAATATAGTTGGGAAATCACGAGAATAGGGCCACTTCAACCACATCCTCCTCTTCTTCCTCAATAGTTTCAGGGACCTCTGACATAGGTATTTTCATATTCTCACCTTCTGAAGGGTGTGAACTTGGGGTATTTTCTCAGGGAGATTTGCGCATTCCAGAAGACTGCCCCTTAGACTTGGAGAGGGCAGGTGTTTTAACGATTGGAACCTTAGGCACAACAAGGTCATTGTCTGGTCTTGTTGCCATCATTTTCTCAGGAATAACATAGCTTAACCTTGCTCGGCACAATGCGTCCTCAAACCCTGGATCCAAACCAGACATAAACACATAATACACAACGATAATCAAGGATCTTAAGGCAAAGAATTCACTCAGAAAGAAAAGGGAACTATTGCGACCCCGTAGGTCATATTTATACTTGTGGTACATCTCCAACGACTCTTTATGTATTAATGAGGCTCTATTACTGACAAAAAAATCCCAAATATGGTAAAATCCCTTCATTAAATGCATCATACACTCCCAAAAATGGTAATAATTTTGTCTTTTCCAGTTTTACTATTCCAACAATTAGTTTTTGGCATCTCTCCGACCCAGTCAACCTCCTCGCGTAGCTACTGTGCGCGTGTCATACCTTACTGCGCATATAATCCAGAGCTAATGATAACCATCTACAAATTGTCCCCCCCAACACAGGCTTATTGACCATGTAATTCAAATCATATCGAGTGGTGTCCGTCGCATCCCTTAACAACTGCAAACTTCACTAACATTCGTCATCCCAATGGAATGTCGCACCTCTTCCAAGTAATATATTCATGGGCATAATTATCAACTCATAATTTGGAATGCGCTTCCAGTAATATCCAACAAGGCTCATCATGGAGTGCACTTGTCTGACATTCATAGGCGAGGGGATCGGGGCTCCATCGACCGCACGCGGTTCCCTAGATTCCGCAAGTGCCAATTTTTTACAATTCACAGTCTCTGTTATCAGCGAATTTGATCTAGATTTATGCAGGAATGTAGCAAAGTACACAGATAATAATAAATACAAAGATGCAATGGAAATAACACTTCATTTCATTAATATCAAAGAACTGAAATATGTTTACAAACAGAATGTAAATAAACTAGCTAAGGCGTTGGTAGCTTATCTCTAAGAAGAGATGTGGTGGCTACAGGCCTCTGAACTGTGTTACAATGAGGCTCTAGGGCCTATTTATTATTGAGAAATGATGGAAAACCATAAACATCCAAAAACCTAACCATAGGAGATGAAGCGCCAAAACTATGGGCCCCGTTTGGGTAAATTGGTACATCAACTTCCTAGGGACATAAATTTGGCATACGATCTATGTTTGATGCGCACCATACCTCATTAGAAATATATATCCAAGGACTACAAGTTTTGATGTGAGTAACATCAAATGAAATTCCATGTTGCTCTTGGTTTTCCCAAAAAACGTTGTTTAGGGCCTCAAAATGGCTCCGGAAGTTCCAGACCCAAAAAACTACTAAAAATAGTAAACTGTGCTACAATTAAGGAAACTGAAAAACTGAAAGAAACAATGGTGAGGCCCCAAGTGGAATAGTTGGGTGTTCACCAATATCCACCTGGATCATTTCTCCCCCTTAGGAAGCAACGATCCCTATTGCTTTGAGTTCCTCCATGAGATGAGGAAACTTCTGCTGAACTTGGTCCTTGGTGAACCACTTGCCTTGGTGCAGGAGTTGGACAGCTTTGAAACCAAGATATAGTTGAATCTTCTGCTGGCGATTTTTCTTGAGTTGCATGTCCATGATAAATTCTGTGGTGGCATGTTCCATGTAGTCTTGGTTTAACTCTATCGTGTGAGTTGTTCTGTAATTTCGGAGGTGTCCACTAGAGGTGGGAAGTAGGGTCGAAGATGGTCCACATAGAATACTAGGTGCAGACCAAGGAGTGGTGGAATAATGAGCTCAAATGAATTGGTTCCTACAGCCTTGGTGATGGTGTACGACCCATATCAGAGTGGGTGAATCTTGCGGTGGGTTCTAGTAAGGTGCTCCTTCCACAAATGTAGCCACACTTTGTCGCCCACCTGGAAGTTGTGTGGCAGCTGATGTTGATCATGTCATTTCTTTTACTTAGCATTGGATTTGTCCAATATTTAATGAACCTTTTGGAAAATGTGCTGAATTTTCTCAATGAAGTTGTTTACTTTGTCAGCTTCAGACTGGACATGAGTCGAATCAGCTTGAGTAGCCACAAATGGCATGGCTACGTCAATGGGACATAATGGATGGAATCCCAAGCCCACTTGAAAGGGGATGTGGTCGGATGAGCTGTGGAGAGCCTTGTTATAACTGTGTTGTACAGGAAGGCTCTCATCCCATGTGTGTGGATGCTTTGAATTGTACATGCGCAAAATTTGTAAATCATCCTGTTGACGACCTACGTCTGGCCATCAGTTTGGGGATGGAAAGTTGTGGACTTGGTGAGCTTGGTGTCCAGCATTGAGCAGAGGCTAGACCAAAATGTGTGGAGGAACTTGTTGTCTCAATCTGAGATGATATATTATGGGATCCAAAAGTGCACCCATACTCGTTCAAAGAAGGGTTTAGCAGTGGCTTCTGCAGTGATATTCTACTTGCAAGCCGCCATAATGGCCATCTTCGAGAATTTGTTGACGACCACAAAAACACAGTCATTTCCATGCTTAGTAGAAGGAAGGCCTGACATGTAATCCATGGAGATGGATTCCCAAGGTCAACTAGGGGTAGGTAGCAGAGTATAGAGGCCTTGATTCTTGATGGTCGGTTTGGCAATGGCGCAAGCAGTGCAGGATCTGATGTACTTCCTAACATCTTGTCCAATATAAATACTTCCACAGTATAAATACTTCTACAATATTTCCACTGTTTTCTCGACCCCAAAATTCCCAACGATAGATTGTAGTGCGCTTCCCAATCATCTTGGCACGCTGACTTGAAGGAACACAAAGGTGTCCGAGGTGACATAGCAATGCATCCTGGAGGTGAAGATTTGGAACTTGTGTACCCTCCAAGAGTGTCTTGTATGTGCCTTGAATTCTAGATCTATCTTGTAGAGAAGTGGCCAATCAGAAGTCTCGTTCCCACAAGAGTTTAGAACGGTGGTTAACGTCACGATCGACAGTCGGCTGAGGTAGTTTGCAACATTATTGGTGCTACCCTTCTTGTACTTGATGTTCAAATGAAACTATTGCAAATATGTGGACCACTCTAGATGGCGATCGTTCTACAACTTCCCTTGTGTCTGTATGAACTGTAGGGGTTTGTGGTATGTGTGGATTACCGTTTCCTTCCCCAAAATGTAATGCTTCCATTGTCGGAAAGAATACACAATGGAATACATTTCTTTGTCATAAGTGGGATAATTTCAAACTGTGTCAGACAATGTCTCACTTTGATATGCCACTGGATACCCCTATTGAGTAAGAACAACCCCAATAGCATAGTCATAGGCATCTGTATTGATATCAAATGGTTGTTGCAAGTCTGGTAATGTCAACACTAGGGCAGAGTAGAGGCGATGTTTCAATTCTACGAATGCCTTTTGTTGAGATTTCAACCAAAATAATTTTGCTTTCACGCCTCCCTTGGTGACTTGACTCAAGGGGAAAGTGATATGAGAGAATCCCAACATGAACCTATGGTAGAAATTATCAAGACCTAGAATGTTTTGAAGCTCTATTAGAGTCATTGGGGCTGGCCAATCTCGAATGCCTTTGATATTGGTTGGATCCACATGCACCCCCCGTTCATCATTAATATATCCCAGATACTGAACCTAGGTCATGCCAAAAGTGAACTTCTCCAAATTGGCACACAAATTGTGTTGCTGAAGTGTTTGGAGGACCTTTCGGATGTGGTGGAGGTTATATTCCCAAGTTTGGATGAATATGAGGATCTCATCCAAGTACACTACTACAAATGAGTTGGTGAATGGCCGCAAGTTGTCGTCCATCAAGATCATGAAGGTTGGGGAAGCATTCGTCAACTCGAAAGTCATGACCAGCCATTTGAAAAGGCTCTCCTTGGATTCGAAGGCAATATTCCACACATCGGAGGGTTCGTTTGGTACCTCGTGATACCCGGACTTCAAGTCGATCTTGCTGAAATATTTAGCCCCTTTGAGTTGGTCTAAAGGTCATAAATCTATGGGATCGAGTACCTATTCCGGACAATGATCTTGTTCAACGCCCGATATTCAATACAGAGTCTCCAAGTCCCATCCTTCTTCCGCACCAACACGATCAGGTTCCCACGGGGCAATGAACTCGGACGAATGTGGCCTTTCTGCAGGAGCTCTTGAATCCACCTCTTGATTTCATCATTCTGTAGAATAGAGCGCTGATAGATCAGTCCATTGGGAAACGACGCACCTGGGGTCAGATCGATGGGGTGTTTAGCCTAACAGTGCAGAGGCACCTCTGTGGGTGAGGTGAAGATGTCCTTGGACTCCTCCATGACCTTGTCCATTTGTTGTTGTCATGTGGAGGAGCCCTGTTGGAGGTCATGGCCACAATATTATTCTTGCCCTGGGGGCGGATCATTATGGAAACAAATTTTCCTGTTGTGGAAATGATCTTACTGCATTGTTTTGCAGTAAACAAATAGATAGCGGCAGGCGATGGTACCTCTGGTATCCTATACAACTTATTTCCCAAAGTAACAACAACAGTGCGAGGCCTGGACTCATACACAACATGTCTCTTCCACAAGTATGGTTGGCCTAATAATATATCACAAACATCAAGAGGATCAATGTCACATAATACCTCATCTGTGAAGGGCTTGATGTTGTAGGGAAGGTGACACTACTGGATGACGCAGAGGTCCCGTCCTTGGTGAATCCATCCGATAGTGTATGACTATGGGTTTGTTGTGGTCAGCAAGCCCAACCACTTCATGAGCTCTGCTGAAATGAGTTTCTTTTGGCTCCCACTGTTGACAATGAACTCTACGGGGGAACCCTTTACCCACATCTGGGAGTGGAAGAGACACTCCTCCTCCTCTCGATATTCCGGTTCCTCCTTCCGGATCTTCAATAATCTGGGAGTGGCAATAGTGATGTTAGGCTCCGCATCAATAATATGCTTCCCTTTCTAATTCCCCTTATCGATTTTAGATTCAGATTCAGAGCATGCATCTGATTCAGAAGCCCTCATCTTGGCCACCAGTGACTTCGTGGCCCGACACTCACTTGTGTTGTGAGTGGAGCTCTTATGGAACTCACGCCACTTTCGCATGTCCTTCTTTGGCTTCGCAGTGTTTTTCATTGCTTATGGCTCTGGTAGGTTTTCTTGGGCCGTCATGCCTTGGATTTTTCCTTTGTTCTACGATTTGGGGGAACCTTTCCCTTGATTTTTATTCTCATATCCAAAGTCTCACTTCTGTTTGAATTTATGCTCAACCTTGGCAGCATACCGATATGATGTACCAAGTGAGGAGATGTCGAGGAACTCCATTTCCTCCTGAATTTATATGTACAGACAACTACAACACTTTAACACCAAATTTTTCTCTGAATATTTGATACCCAAATTTGTGCGTAGGCTATGGAATAGATTTGTCAGCTCATCCACATCTTGATCCTTTTGTTGCCACAACGTAGTCCATTGCATGTACTTGTCCTCATAGCTCCCCACGGGATACTATTGTTCCTTGATGGCATCTTAGAAAGAATTCCAAGTGGGTACGATTGAGAACAGAGAGGGTTCCCCCTCGTCTTTTTTTTTCACAGTAGGTTTCCCACTAGTCCTTGACATGGGGGGTAGCTTTGAGGAGTGCAAAAATAATCTTCTCCCAGTCGAAAAAGTAATGAACCAGGAAATATCCTTCTAATAGATTCAACCATCTATATATGACGTCTGCATATATTTGGCCCTCAAATATGGGAGTTTCAAAGTTTACTTGTACCTTAAAAGGATTTGTGCCTCTAGAGTGGCTGTTGGATGTAGATGCACTGCTGGTGGGCAGTCGTTGAAGGATCTGGGAAAAACTATCCATCATCGCGTTCCTTTGTTTTTCGAGGGCCTCCTCAAACAATATTTTGATAGCATATCCTGATCCCTCATATTTCTTTTCACCCCCCATGGGCGGTTGTTGGGGTTTGTGAGGATGATCTTGCAAAGTTTCAACCAGATCAAGCCCTAATTCCTTATACCTCGACTTTATTGGGGACATGCAAAGAAGGATTGAGAAAGAGTAGACCGCTCTGATACCACTGATCCAGATTTATGTAGGAACACAAAAGAATACACATATAACAATAAATACAAATATGCAGTGGAACTAACACTTAATTTCATTAATATCAAAGAACTGAAATTTGTTTAAAGACAAAATGGAAATAAACTAGCTAGGGCGCTAGTAGCTTATCTCTGAGAAGAGATGTGGTCGCTACATGCCTCTGGACTATGTTACAATGAGGTTCGAGGGCCTGTTTATTATTGAGAAACAATATAAAACCCTAAACATTGAAAAACATAACCCTAGGAGATGAAGCACCAAAACTATGGGCCCCGTTTGGGTAAATTGGTACATCAACTTCACAGGGACATAACTTTGGCATGCGATCTCCATTTGATGTGCACCATACCTCTTTAGAAAGATCTATCTGAGGACTACAACTTTTTATGTGAGCAACATCAAAGGAAATTCCATGTTGCTCTTGATTTTACCAAAAATAGTCATTTAGGGCCTCAAAACGGCTCCAGAAGTTCAGGACCTGAAAAACTGCTAAAAATAGTAAACTCTACTAAAATTAAGGAAATTTAAAAACTGAAAGAAAAAATGGTGGGGCCCCAAGTGGAATAGGCGGGTGGCCACCGATATCCACCTAGATCAGCATTAATGATTTCTGGAATCAAAGCTTGGTCAATTGTATCAAATTCGCTCTCAAAGATAAATGTAAGAATAAAACTCTCTCTCATCACAGACCATTCACTAGTGCCTTTGCGCAACTCTATCTCCAAATACCATTCAGTAGGCTCCTTTCCCAATGTGTGAATTAACATATGGACCCATTCAGGCCTTGGTTCTACACCCTGTACCTGATTCCATATTGCCAAATGTCTACGTGGATCTTCTTTACCAGAGTACACATCTTTCATTTTAATGAATGGAAATTCAAACCGCAACCTCATCATCCGTGCACATTCCTCCCAATTTCCCATATTCTCCTTATGAGTTTCCCACCATCTTTCTGGAGTAGCGCAAAAGAAAAGATCCAAAGTATGGAACCTCTGTCCTTCAGGCATCGCTCGTTCAAGCTCTTCTATAAACATGTTTACATTAGTTGAGCCATCATAGTGCAATAATTCACGTACCTCATATGTTATACATCGCAGAGATTGGGTCACACGATTATTACGCAACGCGGACACCTCATGCAATCAATTCTACCAATTTTCTAGTTCTTCATCAGAGTCTGAAAAGAAAGAGCTATCCTTCTCCCACTTAAGATTCCCATATTCTATTGGAATAATCCAATCTTCCTAGTGAAAAGTCAGCTTATAGATTGGATCAATCTCATCCTCAGTGCGTGATGCAGGGGCATTAGACACTAGCCAGCAATGTAGGAATTTTTTCCACATGTCGTGGCTAGGAGGGATCAAAATCATTCGAAATTGTAACAGCAAGGTGTCAATACCTTAGCTGTCTGTTGCATTTAGATCAGTTAGAGTTAGTAGAAGTCGAATAGTTTTAGGTTTAGTCCATCTATCCTGTTTAGTTATTTGAATGAATGTAATTAGGCCTTTTGTTAGAGTAGAAACGGTCCTCACAGAGGAACCGAAGAGACATATGATAGTTTATAAAATGTAACCCCTGGATACATTGGAAGGGGGGGATTTCCACAGTAAAGATTGTGTATGTGTTAAGAATTTTTTCTCTCTGCTGAATGAATTTCGATGTTTGATGATCATCAGTGGTGATACTTGATATGGTTGTCTCTGTGTGTGCATTGTTTAATTCCAAGGTATTAGAACCTCCAGTTCTGTGTTAATCTTGATGAAATAATTTTCTGTGTTAAACTTCCACAATCATTTGTCTACGTTGAGCCTTGATTCCCCTTGAATTTCCGAGAGATGTTTTGTCGCCATAACCCCTGTAAGAAACCTTGAAGAGACGTACTGGACGTTGTTGCAGGTGTTGAGTCGTGTGTATGCCTCGAGTCTTTGAAAGAGTGCACCAGTAGTGTGTCTGCCGCAGAACTGTGGACACCGGTTACAAAAAAAAAACCTCGCGTATAAAAGTATAGACTGCTTTAATTTTAATTGAAGACCCCGCTCGAGGTTAGAACCTGAGTTAATGAATGGAGCGAATACATGGAGTAGTGCCAACCTCGGTGAAACTTCGGTCAAACACTGTTCATAATCCAGATCGGGTTTGCGAAACCAACCCACCCATATCTCACCGCCTTTGTACGGAAGCGAAACCACTCAACTATCACGCGATCCTGTAAGAAGTTGCCATGTTGACGGGTCAATACCGCCTCATCACTCTCTCATCACGCGATAACTATCGACGGTGAGATCAGTGCAATATCGACGTACGCCGTCTGATCTGGAGGCTGACTCATCGAACGGTGATCGCACTCAAAATAGCACGAAAGATAACTCAAGGTATGTGCGTTTTCAATCAGTGAAATTTTGCATTTGTATGTGTGGGCCCGGTGTACGATATATTAACAACGCTGATGTGTCGACTTTTATAATTTTATTTCCAAATTTTAGTGCCTAGGTTCATTTGTGGAGATCTTGCGAAGTTATAAGGTGGTTGACATATATTAAGATACCCTTGGCCTTAAGTCAAGAATATAGTGGCTCAGTTTATCATATTAAAAACTTTAGCGCATGGTTTTTCCAAGGTTGTGCTGAGTCCAAATTATTTCACGCTTATATAAAGAGCAGGTTTATGTAATAATAAGAAGGCATGCGTTGTGGTTTAAACTATATAAATTCATATGATTTATGCGTGTGGGATTAAAGAACTCCAGTATACTGTACATGTCGGGTTATAGTTGGAGTGGCACTAAAGAATTTAATTGTCAATTTCTTTGAAATTGACAAATAAGTTTGTAAACAAAAGAGAGAAGATTTCTTGTGTTGAATTAAGCTAAATAAATGGAATCATGGACAGGAATTAGAGAACATCTCTCCTTGGGGGCCTGTGTTCCATTTTGTTGCTGTCAATTGTGGTATTAGAACTAATTTTGAGATATTTTGCAGGGAATTAACATGGCAATCCGAGTTGTTAGAGGTGTTGGCAGAAGGAGAGGCAGACCTGTTGCCAATGTAGAAGTGTTGGAGACCTTGCAGAGGGTCCAAGCCAAATTGGATGCCATGGAGCTAGGACAGCCCAGAGATCCTAAAGACATCAGTGAACCTGAATTAGAAGAAGCTGGAGAAAATGCTGAGATTCCTCCTGAGATGAGGCTCCTCATAACTGTTCTGGGGTCTGCAGTTAAGCCCAAGATTGAAGTGTCAAGTTTTGCAGGAGGACTGAATCTAGAAGAGCTGGTGGACTGGATTAATGAAATGAACAAGTGCTTTGACTATGAAGAAATGAGTGAAGATAAGAAGGTCAAGTTTGCAGTAACAAAGTTGAAGGTACATGCTGCACTTTGGTGGGATGGAGAGAAAGCAAAGAGAAGAAGAGCTGGAAAATAGCCTATCAAAAGCTAGACCAGAATGATGGCTAAGCTAAAAGGTAAATTCTTGCCTAGTGATTATCAGCTAACATTGTTTAGGCAAATGCAGAACCTGAGACAGAGGTTGCTGACAGTAAAGGAATACACAGAAGAATTCTATAGAGTAAGTATAAGAGCTGGGCAGTTTCAGGACACACCAGAGAATATTGCCAGGTATGTGAATGGTCTCAAGCTGGAGATCCAAGATGAAATTGGTCTCCTGTCTCCTAAGACAGTTGAAGAGGCCTATCAGATGGCCTTGAAAGTAGAGGATAAACTCCTGAGAAAGCAGTCTGCCAAAGGGAGAGGTACTTTCCGTGGAAAGGGAAGTCAGGGTGGTAGAGGAAAGCCTACTACACCTAGAGATGGAGCTAACAGTAGCTCACCTCAGAATGCATCTACAGAGGGTGATGCAAGAGGCAGAAGGGGTTCTTACAAAGGAAGAGGAGGCAGAGGCAGAGGTAGAGAATTGAGGTGCTATAGATGTCATCAAGTGGGACACAAGAATTATGAGTGCCCAGATAATATGGGTGTTGGTCCAAGAAATGCTATTGTTGCCCAGTCTAGAGAAGAGGCAACAATTGAAGAGGAAATTCTACCAAAGAGGGGAGAATCCTTGGTGGTTAATAAGGTCCTATTGAAACAAGCCAAATAGGTCACTGAGCCTGCACAAAGGAAGACTTTGTTTAGGAGCATATGCAAAGTCCAGGGGAAATGCTGCCAGCTAGTCATTGATAGTGGCAGAACAGGTTTCCACTTAGGTGATAGAGAAGTTGAAGCTGAAGACAAGGGAGCATCCAACTCCCTACAGGGTGTCCTGGCTGCATAAAGGGCATCAGCTGATTGTAAAGGAACAGTGTGAGATAGAGTTTCAAATGGGAAACTACAAAGACAAAGTCCTGTGTGATGTGATGCCCATGGATGTGTGTCACATACTGCTGAGTAGACCTTGGCAGTTTGACCAAGCAGCAGTGCATGATGGCAAGAAGAACACTTACAAGTTCTTCAAAGATGGGGTACATAATACATTGATACCCATGGAAGAAGGAGAACCATCAAGCAGAGTGGTTGATCCAAATACCTTGTTGCTGAGGGGGAAGGAGTATCTACAGCAGATTGAAGAAGAAGAGGTAAGCTTTGCTTTAGTTTGCAAACCTAATGTAGTTCTTACTTCTACAAAGATTTCTGATTTGCCAATAGAAATCCAAGAGATGTTAAACAGTTATTGTGACATTGTTGTGGATGATTTACCTGATGAGCTGCCCCCTGTGAGGAAGATCAGCCATCAGATAGATTTTATCCCAGGTTCAAATCTGCCAAATAAGGAAGCCTACAGAATGACTCCCACAGAAAATAAGGAAATCAGGAAGCAAGTACAAGAATTAGTGGACAAGGGGCTGATCAGAGAAAGTTTGAGCCTGTGTGCAATGCCAACAGTATTGAGCCCAAAGAAAGATGGAGGCTGGAGAATGTGTACTGATTCCAGAGCAATCAATAAGATAACAATCAGGTACATATTCCCTTTGCCCAGAGTTGAGGATTTAATGGATTGTTTGAGTGGTGCCAAATATTTTTCGAAGTTAGATTTAAAAAGTCGATATCATCAAATTAGAATAAAGGAGGGTGATGAGTCGAAAACTGCCTTTAAAATGAATGAAGGACTGTATGAATGGATGGTAATGCCTTTTGGGTTGTTAAATGCACCTAGCACTTTTATGAGACTTATGAATGAAGTGTTGAAAGAATTCATTGGTAAATTTGTGATAGTGTATCTGGATGATATATTAGTTTTCAGCAAAACTAAAGAAGAACATCTAAGGCATCTTAATTATGTCTTAAAGAAGCTGCACCAAGAGAAACTGCTGATAAACTTAAAGAAATTCCCATTCATGAAGGAAGAGTTAGTGTATTTGGGCTTTGTTGTCTCTGTAGAAGGATTGAAGATGGACCCAAAAAAAGTTAAGGCAATTGTGGAGTGGCCTTCACCCATAAATGTTTTTGAGGTAAGAAGTTTCCATGGACTTGCCAGTTTTTACAGGAAATTTATAAGAAACTTCAGTAAGATTAATGCACCCATCATTGAGACAATAAAAAAGAGAAAACAACCATTTAAATGGACTGCTGAAGTGGAAAGAACTTTAAACTTTTGAAGCAAAAGATAACTGAAAAGCCTGTTTTAATTCTGCCTGATTTTACTAAACCATTTCAAGTGAAGTGTGATGCCAGTGGAGAAGCCATTGGAGCTGTGCTTAGTCAGAATGATAGGCTTGTAGCTTATTTCAGTGAAAAGCTGAATGACACTAGAAGGAAGTATTCCTCTTATGAGAAGGAATTATATGCAATTGTTCAGGCATTGAAAAAGTGGAGGCATTATTTAATGTCCAAAGAATTTGTATTATACTCTGATAATCATGCTTTGCAGTACATTGTACAGCAGCCCAAGTTAAATCATAAGCATGCCAAATGGGTTGAGTATCTCCAAATTTTTAAATTTGTTTTGAAACATATAAGTGGCAAAGCAAATAAAGTAGCTGATGTTTTGAGTAGGAGGCACATGCTCGTTCAAGAAACCAATTTTGAAGTTGTAGGATTTGATTTTCTCAAAGAACTGTATAAAATAGATTCAGATTTTAAGGAAGCATTCGAAGCATGTTGTAATCCTATTCTAACAGATAGAAGCCATTGGCTAGATTATTTCTTGCAAGAGGACTTACTATTCAGGAGAAACCAACTGTGTGTACCAAAATGTTCCGTGAGAGAAAATTTGATCAAGGAGAAGCATAGTGGTGGACTTGCTCGGCACTTTGGTACTAATAAAACTTATAAGAAGCTGAGTCACTTCTATTATTGGCCCAAGATGAGAGCAGAAGTGGACAATTTTGTGAAAATTACAAAATCTGTCAATATGCCAAAGGAAGGAGCCAAAATGCAGGATTGTACGCTCCCTTGCCTATTCCAGACAGGCCTTGGGACATGGTGAGTATGGATTTTGTACTAGGATTGCCCAAGACTCAGAGAGGGAATGATGCAGTATTTTTTGTAGTGGACAGATTTTCCAAAATGGCACATTTTATTCCATGTTATAAAACTAGTGATGCCACCCATGTTGCTAACTTTTTTTTCAAAGAATTTGTTAGGTTGCATGGGTTGCCCAAGAGTATTGTTTCAGACAGAGACACTAGATTTGTAGGCCATTTTTGGAGGACACTGTGGAAAAAAATTGGTACCAAACTGAGTTTCAGCTCAGCTTATCATCCTCAAACTGATGGATAAACTGAGGTAGTGAATAGAAGTCTGGGAAATTTGTTGAGAAGTCTTGCAGGAGAACATCCCAAGCAGTGGGATCATATTTTTCCCCAGGCAGAATATGCATATAATGACTCACCAAATAGAAGCACAGGGTAGAGTCCATTCCATATTGCTTATGGAATGCACCCCAGAGGAATATCAGAGTTAAGAAATCTAGGAAAGGTAGAGCTGAGGAGTGCTGATGGTGAGGAATTTGCTTCAGAAATCCAAGCCATACATGAACAAGTGAAACAACAGCTACAAGGCAGCAGCGTCAAATACAAAGGCAGAGCATACTTGAGCAGAAGAGAAGTCCATTTTGAAGTAGGAGATCTGGTTTTGGCACACTTGAGAAAGGAGAGATTCCCAAAGAAGCAGTATAACAAACTAAAGTTTAAAAAGATTGGGCCATGCAAGATACTTAGAAATTTTTTTGCTAATTCTTATGAGATTGAATTTCCTCCTGATGTTGGAATATCTCCCATTTTTAAGGTTGCAGATTTGTACAAGTATGAAGATAATGGTGTAGAAGAAGGGCTAGCAGACAAGGAATAGATTGAGTGGGCAAAGCAGCTACCTCCAGCACAACCATTACAACCAGAGAAGATATTTGTTGGGTGTGGAGCCTGATTATCCTATTTACTTTGTATCACAGCATTGGACCCCTGTACCTTAAAAGGGGCGGCAACGCCGCCCGTAATTAATCGATGTCGTGGGGGGTTCAAGGGGGGGACGACAACGCTTTTCAGAGCCCCCCCCTAGCGGGGGGTTTCAGGGGCGGTGCCCCCGAAGCTAAAAACAAATGTAAAATTTCCTTGTAAAAGTATAGTAATTTCTAGTCAATCTGGGTCGTTCATAGGCAGATGATCTGATGGTAGAAGTTATGTTTAGTTTAGGGTATTTTTCCCTAGAAGGCAAGCCTCTTGTATATATGAGGGTATTGTATTGCGGCTGTGTATTACGTGTGTATTCTCAGAGCGAGAAACAGATAGGGAGACTGTGAGAGATAACAGAGGATATTACAGTGGATCTGATGTAGGTTTTGTCTCTTCAATTTTTTGTTGGATAATAGAAAGGAAGGACTAGTTGTTCAGGGTGGACGTAGCCCAAACTGGGTGAACCACGTATATTTGTGTCTCTCTGGTTTTATGTGTTTTGTGTGGTTGTATTTTTCGCATATTTTATGTGTTGCATTGCTCCATAATATATAATTTTCTAACAATTGGTATCAGAGCCGAAGGTCTATTTGGCTGATAAACTCATAGGAAAGAAGGGTTCCTGGTTCGAGTGGGAGAAATGGCGGAAGATGGTAAATTTAGGGTCGAGAAATTTAACGGCCAAAACTTTCCGTCGTGGAAGATGCAGATGGAATATTATATGTATCAGAAATATCTGTACCTACCATTGAGCGGAAAAACAAAGAAGCCGACGGCCATGACAGACGCGGAATGGAACATTCTCTATAGAAAGGCACTCGGAACAGTACGATTGTGCCTTGCAGCGTCAGTCGCCTTCAATATTTCAAAGGAAACAACAACAGAGGGTTTGATGCAGACATTGGCGAAACTATATGAAAAACTCTCAGCCTCAAATAAGGTATTTCTTATGAAACAATTATTTAATATGAAGATGTTGGAAGGTGGATCTGTTGCAGACCATTTAAATGATTTTAATACAGTTACCAGTCAGTTAAGTTCTGTAGGGGTAAAATTTGATGATGAAGTTAGGGCTCTTTTATTTCTGTGCTCATTGCCAAAAATCTGGAATGGTTTAGTTATGGCCATTAGTAACTCTGTCTCTGGATCTAATACTTTAAAGTTTGATGATGTTGTCGGTGCTATCCTTAGCAAGGAAATGCGATGGAAAAGCTATGGTGAGACATCAGGTAATGCTTTGAGTGCAAAGTCTAGGGGAAGAAGAATGGAAAGAGGAAAGAGCTTGGGTTATCGCAGTATGTCAAGGAAAAGTAGATCCAAGTCCAGATCGGGGATAGTGTGCTGGAAATGCGGAAAGAGAGGACACCTAAAGAAAGATTGTAGATCTTGGAAAGGAAAAGAAGGAGATGCACAACAAGAAAATAATCATGAAGCAAATGTGACAGGTGATGTGTTACAAGATGCTTTGATTCTTTCTTTCGAAAATGTTACTGATTCTTGGGTTGTAGATTCAAGGGCTTCATTCCATGCCACACCTGATAAGAAATATTTTCATGACTATGTTCAAGGATATTTTGGACAAGTTCGTTTGGGTGATGATAAACCCTGTAAAATTGTTGGAATGGGTAAATTTCTTGTAAAACAACAGAATGGAAACCAATGGCTACTAAAGGAGGTAAGGCATGTTCCAGATCTGAAGAAAAATCTGATTTCAACAGGGCAGTTAGGCGGTGAAGGTTGTGTGACAACTTTCACGGATAAAACTTGGAAGGTCACCAAAGGAGCCCTGGTAATAGCAAAAGGTGAAAAGGTTGGTACATTGTATTTATGCAATGGTATTTCTAACTCTGTTAATGCTTTAACTTCCAAAGGAGCAGATGCAGCATTATGGCATCATAGGCTAGGACACATGAGTGAGAAGGGAATGAAGATTCTTCACTCAAGAAATTTGTTGCCAGGTTTGAAGAATGTTGATTTGGATTTCTGTGAGAATTGCATTTATGGAAAACAGAAGAGAGTCAGATTTCTCAGAGTTGGGAAAGAAAAGAAAAGCGAAAAATTGGAGCTTGTGCATACAGATGTATGGGGACCTGCTCAGGTATCATCTCTTGGTGGCTCTCGTTATTATGTTACTTTTATTGATGATGCAACTAGAAAAACATGGATTTATTGTATTCATAATAAATCTAATGTATTTGATACTTTCAAGAAATGGAAAGCTTTGGTTGAGATTGAGACAGGAAAGAAGTTGAAGTGTCTCAGATCAGACAATGGAGGTGAATATTGCAGCAAATATTTTGATAGGTACTATTCAGAGCATGGAATTCGTAGAGAGAAGACAGTTCCAAGAACACCACAAGAAAATGGTGTGTCAGAAAGGATGAACAGAACAATCATGGAGCGTGCAAGGTGCATGAGATTGCATGCAGGATTGCCTTTACAATTTTGGGCAGATGTTGTAGATAATGTTGTTTATCTAATAAACAGAGGGCCTTCAAGTTCCTTGGATGGTGGTATTCCAGAGGAAGCATGGACAGGTAAAAAGGTAAACTACTCTTTTTTAAAGCCTTTTGGCTGTGAGGCCTTTGTCCATATTAATAAAGAAAATAGAAAAAAGCTTGAGGCAAAATCAAAGAAATGTACCTTTATTGGATATGGTGTTAATGATTTTGGATATCACTTATATGATTATGAAAATCACAAAATCATTAGGAGTAGAGATGTAATATTCAATGAAAAGGTCTTGTATAAGAATCAGTTGCAGGAAAAGAAACAGAAAAAAGAAAGCAAGGAATACACGGTTCTTGATGGGATAACTGAAAAAGTAAAGGTGCCTGAAAATAATAATAATCAACAACCACAGTAGCAACAACCACCACAATAGCAACACGCACCTCAAACACCTGAAAGTGGTGTTAGAATATCTACCAAGATAAGTAGACCCCCTGAACGATACTCTCCTTCATTATATTATTTATTGTTGACTGATTCTGGTTAACCTGAATGTTATGAAGAAGCAATGCATGTTGAAAGCAGGAAGAAGTGGGAGCTATCCATGGAAGAAGAGATGGACTCCTTAATGCATAACCAGACTTGGGACTTAGTCAGGTTGCTTGCAGGTAAAACTGCATTGCAGAATAAATGGGTTTACAAGCTGAAGGAAGAAGATGGAGGAAAACAGAGGCACAAATCTAGAATTGTGGTGAAGGGGTTTGCACAGAAGAAAGGTATTGATTTTGATGAAATATTTTCTCCTGTTGTTAAAATGACTTCAATCATAACTATTTTAAGTCTTGTAGCAGCAGAATATTTACATCTTGAACAGTTAGATGTAAAGACAACATTTCTGCATGGAGATATGGAAGAAGAGATCTATATGGAGCAACCAGAAGGATATGAGGTCAAAGGGAAAGAAAAATTAGTGTGCAGGATAAAGAAGATCTTGTATGGCTTAAAACAGGCTCCAAGGCAGTGGTATCTAAAATTTGACAAGTTTATGTCTGAACAAGGTTATACTAGATTTCACTCTGATCATTGTGTTTATCTAAAAATGCAAAATGATGGTAGCTATATTATATTTTTATTGTATGTAGATGGCATGCTTGTTGCAGGGTCTAACATGCAGGAAATAAATGTGCTCAAAATAAAATTGGCAAATTCATTTGCAATGAAGGATTTGGGAGCTGCAAAACAAATCCTTGGTATGAGGATAACTAGAGACAGGAAAAATCGCAAATTGACACTGTCTCAGAATGAGTACATAGAGAAGGTGTTGAAAATATTTAATATGTAGAATGCAAAACCAGTTAGTACACCTTTTTCTAGCCATTTCAAACTTAGTAAGGAGATGTGCCCAAAGACCCAAGAAGACATGGATTATATGTCTAAAGTTCCATATGCATCAGCAGTTGGAAGCTTAATGTATTCAATGGTCTGCACAAGGCCTGATATTGCACATGCAATGGGAGTTGTAAGCAGGTACATGAATAATCCAGGAAAAGAACATTGGATGGCAGTAAAATGGATTCTCAAATATTTGAGAGGTACCACAAATCAAGCATTATGATTTGGTGGTTCAAACATTGCTCTAAAGGGATATGTTGATGCAGATATGGCAGGTGGTAGAGATAACAGGGGGAGCACTATAGGATATGTATTTACTGTAGGTGGAACAACTGTCAGTTTGGTTTCAAAAATCCAAAGTGTTGTTGCACTTTCAACAACAGAAGCAGAGTATGTTGCTGCTACAGAGGCTAGTAAAGAAATGATTTGGTTACAAAGGTTTATGGGTGAATTGGGTAAGAAGCATGATATGGGCACGTTATACAGTGATAGCCAAGGTGCCATTCATCTTGCAAAGAACTCAGCATTTCATTCCAGGACTAAACACATACATCTCAAGTACCATTTCATACGGTCAGTATTGGAAGATGGAGAGTTGAAGCTGGAAAAGATACACACTAGCCAAAATCTTGCAGATATGCTAACAAAAGTTGTAACCAAGGAGAAACTGAAAATGTGCTCAGTTTCAATTGGTCTACAAGGATGACGATGAACAGGTCCAAAGAGGAGTCATTGTCCAGCAAATGAAGCAGCGGTGGAGTTGCTACAATCAGTCTCCAAGTGGGAGATTGTTGGGTGTGGAGCCTGATTATCTTGTTTACTTTGTATCATAGCATTGGACCCCTGTACCTTAAAAGGGGCAGCAACGCTGCCCGTAATTAATCGCTGTCGTGGGAGGTTCAGGGGGGGGGCAGCAGCGCTTTTCGGAGCCCCCCCTGGCAGGGGGTTTCGAGGGCAGTGCCCCCGAAGCTAAAAACAGATGTAAAATTGGCTTGTAAAAGTATAGTAATTTCTAATCAATATGGGTCATTCATAGGCGGATGATCTGACGGTAGAAGTTTTGTTTAGTTTAGGGTTTTTTTCCCTAGAAGGAAACCCCCTTGTATATATGAGGGTATTGTATTGCGGCTGTGTATTACGTGTGTATTCTCAGAGCGAGAAACAGATAGGGAGACTATGAGAGAGAACAGAGGATATTACAGCGGATCTGCTGTAGGTTTTTTCTCTTCAATTTTTTGCTGGATAATAGAAAGGAAGGACTGGTTGTTCAGGGTGGACGTAGCCCAAACTGGGTGAACCACGTATATCTGTGTCTCTCTGGTTTTATGTGTTTTGTGTGCTTTTATTTTTCGCATATTTTATGTGTTTCATTGCTCCATAATATATAATTTTCTAACAATATTGGACAAAAGAGTGTCCAAGAAGACCAGAGGACAAGAGTACTTTCAGTACTTAATCAAGTGGAAGGACCAGCCAGATGAAGATGCCACTTGGATGATTGAAGGAATGTTGCAGAAAATAGGCAGATCAGTGGAAGAACTCATGGACAGGAGTACATGAAGGAAAATTTCCCTCAGGAGTCTGATGCAGGGGCATTAGACACTAGCCAACAATCTAGGAATTTTGTCCACATGTTGTGGCTAGAAGGGATCAAAACCATTTGAAATTGTAACAGCAAGGTGTCAATACCTTAGTTGTCTGTTGCATTTAGATCAGTTAGAGTCAGTAGAAGTTAAATAGTTTTAGGTTCAGTCCATTTGTCCTGTTCAGTTATTCGAATGAATGTAATTAGGCCTTTTGTTAGAGTAGAAACGGTCCTCACAGAGGAATCGAAGAGACATATGATAGTGTATAAAATGTAACCCCCGGATACATTGGAAGGGGGGATTTCCACAGTAAATATTGTGTATGTGTTAAGCATTTTTGCTCTATGGTGAATGAATTTTGATGTTTGATGATCATCAGTGGTGATACTTGATATGGCTATCTCTGCGTGTGCATTTTTTAATTCCAAGGTATTAGAACCTCCAGTTTTGTGTTAATATTGATGAAATAATTTGCTGTGTTAAACTTCCACAATCCTTTTTCTATGTTGAGCTTTGAATCCCCTTGAATTTCGGAGAGATGTTCTGTCGCCATAACCCCTGTAAGAAACCTTGAAGGGACGTACTGGACCTTGCTGCAGGTGTTGAGTTGTGTGTATGCCTCGAGCCTTTGAAAGAGTGCACTAGTAGTGTGTCTGCCGCAGAACTGTGGACACTGGTTACAAAAAAAAACCTCGCATATAAAAGTATAGACTGCTTTAATTTTAATTGAAGACCCCGCTCGAGGTTAGAACCTAAGTTAATGAGTGGAGCGAATACACGGAGTAGTGCCAACCCCGATGAAACTCTGGTCAAACATTGTTCATAATCCGGAGCGGGTTTGCGAAACCAACCCACCCATATCGCACCGCCTTTGTACGGAAGTGAAACCACTCAACTATCACGTGATCATGTAAGAAGATTCCACGTCGATGGGGAAATGTCGCATCATCTCTCTCTCATCGCGCGATAACTATCGACGGTGAGATTAGCGCGATATTGATGTACGCCGTCCGATTTGGAGGCTGACTCATCGAACAGTGATCGCACTCAAAATAGCACGGAAGATAACTCAAGGTATGGGCATTTGCAATCAGTGAAATTTTTCATTTGTATGTGTGGGCCCGATATACGATATATTAACAGCACTAATGTGTCGGCTTTTATAATTTTATTTCCAAAGTTTAGTGCCTAGGTTCAGTCGTGGAGATCTTGCGGAGTTATAAGGTGGTTGAAGTATATTAAGATACCCTTGGCCTTAAGTCGAGAATATAGTGGCTCAGATTATCATATTAAAAACTTTAGTGCATGGTTTTTCCAAGGTTGTGCTGTGGAGTCCAAATTATTTCACGCTTATATATAGAGCAGGTTGATGTAATAATAAGAAGGCATGCACTATGGTTTAAACTATATACATTCATATGATTTATGCGTGTGGGATTAAAGAACTCCAGTATACTGTACATGTCAGGTTATAGTTGGAGTGGCACTAAAGAATTTAATTGTCAATTTCTTTGAAATTGAAAAATAAGTTTGTAAACAAAGGAGAGAATATTTCTTGTGTTGAATTAAGCTAAATAAAGGGAATCATGGACAGGAATTAGAGACTAGCTCTCCTTGGGGGCCCATGTTCCATTTTTTTGCTGTCAGCGCGCATTGGTTTCGTATATCTTCGGGATTCTGCAGGATATAGGGGAATGATTACCCTGACTCCATTGCTTTCAAATTCCATCCTCCTTTTCTTCAGATTGATGACACCATCCATGTCAATGGCCCAGTCCAATCCTATGAGTGCAGGATAGGGATCAATATCATCTACAATTTGGATGAATTCAAAATCTGGCATCACCTTGACACCCTCTTTGCTAACGACAACCTACGACAACCTCCCTAAAGGAATGATCTTCTGTTGATTTTCCATGTGTAGTTTAATGGTATACCACTCTAGCTTCACTCTCCCATGCGCTGCCATGTTTTCTTAGGTAGAACATTAGCATCCGATCCAAAATCTAAAATAACTTGGTCCATTTCATAAGCACCAATCTGCGTGGTCATACACATCTTCCTACCCGTTCTCTTCTTGTTTTTATATATTTTTTTGAGCGCTCGTTGTTCTACCATGGGTTGTTCCTTTTCTACGCAATTATCTATCAATGCCTGAATATTTTCTACTGATCCAAGTGGATATTGGTGGTCACCCGCCTATTCCACTTGGGGCTCCACCATTGTCTATTTCAGTTTTTCAGTTTCGGCACAGTTTACTATTTTTAGCAGTTTTTTGGGTCCTAAACTTCCGGAGCCGTTTTGAGGCCCTAAACGACGTTTTTTGGGAAAACAAAGAGCAACATGGGTCCATGGACCTATGTTGCTCATTCAAAATTTGTAGTCCTCGGATATATCTTTCTAACAAGGTATGGTACGTGTCAAACGGAGATCGTATGCCAAAGTTACGCCCCTGGGAAGTTGAAACACCAATTTACCCAAACGGGGCCCATAGTTTTGGCGCTTCATCTCCTAGGGTTAGGGTTTTGGTTGTTTAGGATTTCCCATTGTTTCTAAATAATAAATAGGCCCTCGAGCCTCATTGTAACTCGGTTCAGAGGCCTGTAGCCGCCACATCTCTTCTCAGAGATAGCTACCAGCGCCCTAGCTAGTTTTATTTCCATTCTGTCTGTAAGCAAATTTCAGTTCTTTGATATTAATGAAATGAAGTGTTATTTCCGCTGCATCTTTGTATTTATGTTTATATGTTTATATGTTTATTCTGTTGCATTCCTGCATAAATCCGGATTATCTAATGCCTTCTTATTGCGTAGCAACTTTATACATGCTTGTAGAAATGGTTTGATATCCTCATATCCTCCTGCTTCCTTCATTGGTCTACTGGATGTGGACGCGCTTCCTTCTGTTAATTATTTTCGCATTTCAATAAATTTGTCTTTACACACTAAAGGTTAAAGCCTTATTTTTTTTCTAGTGCTTTATGAATCCATACATCAATGGCTGGTTCCTTTCCTTTATCTTCATTTGTGGCTACACCACTCCTAGTAACCACATTCACATTGGGGTATTCTTCATGAGTTTCTGCACAAACCATCTGAAGATTTTGTGTTGGGGTCTGTGTCTTATTTTCCTGCATTTTAGCAATCAAGACAGGATAATATTCTATGACATGATCAAATTGTCTATAGTACCTACAGGAATGTCAAGCTGGATTCAGACAGTTGCGCACATAATGGCCATCATCGCCACAGTTATAGCAGATGACTTGTCCTCTTTCGTGGCCAGCTGATCCACCTCCTCGACCTCTTCCTCTGCCTTGGAATCCTCCGCGCCCAGAAGGGGATGCTGGTGATGAAGCCTCATCCTGCATTCTATATATTTCCACTTTATCTAACACCATATCAAAAGTGCGACAATGATGCTCATCATGCCCCAATGACAAACATAATTTGCAAAACAACTGCTTCAATTCAGGTTGATACTTTCCAATCCTTGGGAAATAATATGTGTAATGTAATCCAACAATTTGACATATAGTGCACCACATAGGATTTTTCAATGGCTAGGACCTCCATCATTCAGATAATTGTTGAAGACAGGACACTGGTCTTTATGGTGCCGAGAAGCTTTACATTTTATACACCAAACCTCTGCACATACCTCATTTCTCTTGTCCTTGCATAGGCTTTGAATCTCTAGATGCATGGCTTCCAACTAATTTTGAATCTGTTGAGTTCCGAGTGCAATAGGTGTTGGGGCAGCCTCACATTTCATTGCAACCTCCACAACCTCACGTTGTGTGGCAATATTTTGCTGACCTAAGGGTTGGTGCAGATGTGGGAGAAACATAGCAATGAACCATTCCTTATTCTGAGTATCATCAATAAAAAATCCACCATATCTGATGGTGCGCTTCAACCTTTGATCAAACTCCCATACATATTCATTAGCTTCCTGACAATTCTCCTTCATTTCTGTCACCAGCTGCGCATATGACTTAGGCTTCTTAAACTGATCTTTTAGGGTTGCTTTGATTTGTTCCAAGGTAGAATTAGGGTTTTCTTGAGCATACCTAGTGTACCAATCTAATGCATGATCTTGGAAAGTAGTAGTTAATTGCACCTTCCTAATATCAATATTGTTAACCTGCTGAGCCTATCATACAGCCTCAGTCACAAACTAGAAGTGATCAATATCCTAATTTCCAATGCCTATGAAATTAGGTAACTTCATTGATGCAACCATTTCTACTTTAGGGGGAGGTAGAGGTGGTGGAGATGGGCTACACGGTGGAGTAGGTGATCTGTGATGTAAGTGTAGAAGTGGAGTGGATGGGGATGGAAACAGACTAAAGGGTTTCTAGTGTGATGAGCTTTCTTCTTCATAATCACTTGAGCTTGCAGTTTTTGATTCAGGTTCACTATCAGATCTAGGCTTCATAAGGCTATAGATAAGTTTTTTCAGAGTCTGCGCGGTAAAATTTTCCACTGCATGTAGTTGGACCTCTTTGATGCATTCAAGAATTATGTTCACATAGACAACTCCATTCACATAATAACATTTTCAATAACAATTTCAATGAGTGTAGGAACTTACCTCTAGGGCCCTTGAAAAACATTCTTTCTGCTTCATAATATGACACAAATTGATCAATGGAGAATTCAGTCACAAATCCTCCCAAGAAGTGATCGATCCAATGATCTACTGCACCGATGATCTTATTGTCAAACTTCTCTACTTGATAAATCAATTTAGGAGTCCACTCAATGACTATGTCATATTTTACGTAGTGATGGAATTCAGCTAAGCATGATAACCACTCATGTAGCTCGTGCACAAAGGAAAAAAATAACATTTCATGCACTTCTGTAAAATATATTTCTTCACCCACTATTCGTCAGATAACTTAGTACTTCTATTCTCTTGGAGTGCAAATTTAAGGATCTTTCTATCCAACCTATCTTGCACTTCATTTTGTGAAGGATGCCACAACATCAAATCTCCCTCAAAATGATCTCGGTCCCAGAAACAAAACCATTTGTTGGCTTGAGGGGTCCTGACCCAGGTTTAGAGTTTATGGATAAATCAACAAATCCTCCAACTACTAGCCCTTTCAGCAATGACCTGCTTGCGCATATCAAATTCTAACCCGAAGCAATATGGGGGGGTGCTGGAACTAGGTTTCCGCACCCTGAGGGAGAAAGTAATGAAGTGGTCCTTAGCAAACCGAATGCAAATGTATATCAATTGTAAACAAATTTGCACAACAGTACAAGGAAGAATCACAAAGATTGCACAATCATTAAAATAATAAAGCAGAGTTCACAGATCATTTAGCATAGATAAAGTATAACATAACCAGATCCAGATCTAGACCATCAATAAAAGTATAGCATATATCATTTGCACGATAATCAACAGAAAATAGTGTGATCTCGACAGAACATAAACATCAAATAACTCAGATCAATAACATAAGAAGTTCACCAAAATACGTCCTTTGCATTAACTCAGATATTTCAATACACATCAGACTTTCCCTTACATAAACCCTTTTGCGCACACAACCAATAGAGTCTGCACAAAACCAGGACTAGGTCTCCGCGCACACAGCTAGCAGGAGCCTTTCAACCCAACCCAAACAAACCCTTACAACGTATTACAGATGCATATAGATCAAAATATCATATCAACTTAACTTAGAACTGAGATATTTTTCTTAGACTCAATCTATCTATTTATATTCGCCTAATGTGCAGATACTATGGTCTCAAACCATGGTTTGAGGCCCACATTTTACCCTTAAACCCATTTACATCAAAATTAGGGACTTTGACCCACCCCAAAGCCCCTTGACTCAATTGCAAAACACGCACATACAACTTATACAAAATTACATCAAAAATTGTGCCTCAGGGGACCCCACTCCAACAGGTATGCATGTGATTGGGGACTTTTCCTTGTAGTTCTAAGCTTGCGACCCTGATTTTTGTGCCACTTTTTCAGGCCTAGGTCTCAGGTCTCTACTCATAACACCATGACACTTTCAAGAATGAAATATGATAACGGAATAAATATTTAAATGCAATCACTTGAACAATGACATGAATGGACCCCTACTAGCCATGACAGGAGTTTCGTCAAACATGCCACAAATATGTAATCTACAGGTTTAAACAACAAATATGAGCATAGGGGTCTCAGAATTATCTGAGAATCGCTAATAAGAATTGTTGCCTTATTACATTAACTGCATTATCATCTATTTTATCATAGATACATTGTTCATTCATTTATCAATCAAAATATGATGAGAGCCATACATCGTTACTGACATAGAGCACATTCATAACCATCATATAAAAACAAAAGTGTCAAGCATAGAATAACCATATAAGCAACATAATAACAAATATATATACCCATCAATACAAGAGGAAAAGAGCTCTTATTGCCATAATAAAAATGCAACCAAGTATGGGACTTTCACATTCTATCCCACCATAGACATGGTTGAGCCAAATCTCTCTTCAACCGATCACCCCCATGCCATATTCCAAGCAAGAATGTGGGATCTCATCAAGCACATTAGTCAAAACCAAACTAGGGCTTCTAGAGGCCAAACCACCTCAACCCTCCACCATTGATTCCACCTCATGGTTGGACATCACAAACCATCACCAAATTGGTCTCCACCCAATCCAAGGCTCGAGAGCATTTGTTCCAACCAAGGCTCTAGGACTAATAACTCAACCCACAAATTTTGTCAAGCTCCAAAGCATTTGTCCAAACAAGGCTCCAAGACTAGTAACTCAACCCACCAAGGGCTCTAGAGAATTTTTCCAACCAAGGCTTCACGACTAGTAACTCAACTCAAGCTGTTACAGGGCTCCAGTGCGTTTGTCCAACCAAGGCTCTAGGAACTAGTTAACTCAACCCATAGCTAAAGGAACATGAGAACCAACCAGAAAATAATAGGAAATGAACCCACAACACCATGGTTATCTAGGAAATGTAAAGGTTAGGAAAGTCCACTGTCAATCCCGACAATCCTCAATGCCAGTGACAAATCATGACCAAGAACCCACATGTATATAACACGCATGCCAAAACTAGTGAGGAAAACATACATGCAACTCGGTACCTGCAAGAAAAACCCATTGTAGTTTTTGATCCCAATGTCCTCTTACGCTTTCCAACTCTTCCTTTTCCTTATTGCTCCAAAACTCCAAGTATGCCACACTCTTCAAGAGTGATCCAAGAAACTCTAAGTGTCCAAGAGTATGAGAGAGAGAATAGAATGAGAGCTCAAAAAATGTACTGACAAAAGTCTATGAACTTATCCACAAAAGCCTTTTATTAATGAGGCCTCTATTTTCTTCATTTTCCATTATTTTCCATTATTTTGCATCATTTTCCTCCTCACATGCAACCTGCGACCTTTCACCTCCCTTTCCTCCTATTTCCTTTATTTTCATAAATAAATTCCACTTTTCCTTTCCAAAGCCTTAGCCACTGCCTTTGCCAAATTCCATATCCATAATAAGCCATATGATCACCCACACTAGGATGTTTTTCCCAATATTCTACTTGGAATACATGTCCTATGACCTTAGTTATTATTTTTCCTTTATTAATTTTTATTACATGGAATTTTCACTAGGGTTATTACAAGGACTCTTAGTCTTCCCTGATGGGGGTGTTATGAATGATAGTGAGGGGTCTAGGACTTTGTGCCCATCACCCTTGTTGTTTTAATTATGCATTGATGGAAGGCGTATGCACTTGACATCTCACATGTAGGAGAATGCAACCCTCCAGTTGGCGATGATGTTATGTATGAATGGGAAAAGAGGTGGAAGGCATTTGTGTGAGAAGGGGTGAGGGAGTTGTCAATCCCTTTCTGTTTTGTCACAATTGTTTTGTTGTGAGAAATGACATTGATTCTCTGGTTAAAGGGTGGGTTTCTATCTCTTGTGGCATCTTCATTCAATAGACCCTATTAGGGGCGAGTTCCTACCTCAGAAGGGAGTCCCAGAGCCTCGTGCACCCATATTTTAGTCACTTGGTGATAGTTTCCTAGCTCAATCACATCCTAGAGAGGATTCATTGACTCTTTATGGAATATTATTATTTGCAATTAGAAGTGGTGAGCCTTGTCCAATCCTTCTAATCTTGTGAATGTTAGGTAAACTTGACTCGAGATAGAGTCAATGTTGAGTAGGGTAAATAGTAGTGGTTTTGGGGCACATGGTTTTGTGCACCCATGGTTTAGAGCCCATGGTATTGCATGTAATGGAGCCTATAAAAAGGCTGGGAAGACTTCATTGTAATACAGGCCTGGAGGTGAGCGGTGAAGGCTCACTTGGCTAAATTGGCCAGGGTTTTGGCCAATGGTTAATGAAATTTCATTGGTTGGGTTTTTCCCCAGTGTTTGGGGTTTTCTCGGATAAACATCTGTGTTTGTGTTTATGATTTTTTGCTAGCCTTCTTTGTTTATTTCTCTCGATAAATTGTTTATTATTATCAGAGCCAAAGGTATATTTGGTTAATAAACTTGCAGGAAAGAAGGGTTCCTGGTTTGAGTGTGAGCAATGGCAGAAGATGGTAAGTTTAGGGTCGAGAAATTTAACGGCCAAAACTTCCCGCTGTGGAAGATGCAGATGGAAGATTATATGTATCATAAATATCTGTACCTACCATTGAGCGAAAAAACAAAGAAGCCAAAAATAGATGTAAAATTTCCTGGTAAAAGTATAGTAATTTCTAGTCAATCTGGGTCGTTCATTAGGCGGATGATCTGACGGTAGAAGTTATGTTTAGTTTAGGGTTTTTTGCCCTAGAAGGCAACCCCTCTCTTTGTATGAGGGTATTGTATTGCGGCTGTGTATTACATGTGTATTCTCTGAGCGGTAAATAGATAGGGAGACTGTGAGAGAGAACAGAGGATATTACAACGGATCTGCTGTAGGTTTTGTCTCTTCATTTTGCTGGATAATAGAAAGGAAGGATTGGTTGTTCGTGGTGGACGTAGCCCAAACTGGGTGAACCACGTATATCTGTGTCTCTCTGGTTTTATGTATTTTTTGTGCTTGTATTTTCCGCATATTTTATGTGTTGCATTGCTCCATAATATATAATTTTTCTAACAGTGAAGAATTGAGAATTCAGGGTTTAGTGTCACAACTGTTGAATTTGTTCTGTATTATGATATTTTGGGTTTGTAGAGGATTTGTAATAGTGGTAAAGTCTTGGAATTTGAGTTTGTGTCCTCTTGGAAAAGTGAGTGGTGGGGTTTCAAGTATTAAGGTGGTGTGGGTGCCTCTGGTTGCAAAGAGCACCTTGTGTTGTGGGTGGGGTCTGGTTATTGCTCGTCATGGTTTTGAGTACTTTAGTGTTAGGGTCCTAGAGTTTCTTCTAATGTGTTCAATGGTAAATGTAGTTGAGTCTTTGGTTGAGAAGGAGTTGTCCATCTCCTTTCTTGGTGAGTCTGTATCAGAAGTCAGTTCTTATGGCTATTTGTTTTTTGTGAGGACATTATCTAGTGGTACCCGGGTCTTAACAAGGTCGAGTCAAGTTAGTCGTTTTGTCCCTTTGCAGGTAGAAGTAGCCCTTTCAAGGAAGTGACAACACTTTTTGTGTTTCCATGATGTGGCCTAGGAAAAGAGAGAGAAGTAGGAGGGGAGGAGGAGCTAGAGACCAGTCATGACAACATGGTGCCAAGTTGTTTACTCATGAATCTATGGTGTCCTATTTTAATGTCATTCCTCTTGAGAGGCGTCAAGAGATTCGTGAGCTGGAGATTAAATCATGTGAAGAGAGGCAATATCTCTCGGACTTAGAATTGTTAGAACACATGTCAAGATGGGTTCTAGACCTTGGAAATGCTAGGGGAAGGTGTAAGCAATACTTGAATTAAGTGGCACTCCAATAGCATATGAAAACATTGTTGGGGTTGGTGTTAAGAGATAAGCATGTAGAGAAATATAATATTTTCGCCTCTATTGAAGATATGAAAAGAATGTTGAGAAACCTGAGGTTTTGTGTGGACAATATAGTGACCTGCTTGATGCATGTGGAATATACATACCCTATGATTCTGAAGGATGGGATAAATTGGATCCCCTAGTTCTAGTGCGCGGGCTTCAGTCGACATCTCTTCTTTAGAGAATTACTAGCATGGGAAAAAGGTGGTGGGTTATATTTTGGTCTTCCATGTTGGGTATAATAAGATTTTGGACGGTCTTCTTGTTCACATATTATGATGAATTAAAGGGTTCGCGATCATTGGTCTCAAAGTTTTGTATGTGCTCTCAAGTCTGAGTAGTGGAGGCTGATTTTTGTCTTCAAAGTGGTGAATTGACGAAGTATAGTGGTTGGTGTGAGGCTTAAGGTGAAGGAAAGTCATTCTTTTTGTTAGCTCTCTATTCTTATCTCACATGGAATGTTGGCCCTCCTAGTGTGGTGTCTGAACCGAATATATATGTTCTTTTTGTGCTAGTAGTGCCAAGCCTAGAGCCTTGGCTCTCCGCTTTCCTAGGTATTTTATTTAATTTGTCAATGTAAAAAATGTTATCCATGTTTTTGGTGGGATATGGGATTATATGTTTGGGCTCAATTTTTAGTGGCAGATTTTATTTGGTGAAAGTGGTCAAGACACTCTTCCTCCCTTTGGTCGCCATAATGCTTATGGTGTACTCTGATTTCCTAAAGTAATAGAAGTATTTTAATTTACAAAAAAAAAATCAAGGCTCTTAGTCTATTAGTTGAGGCTATAAACTCCCACCTAGAAAATAGTGAAAAATATTCAATGTTGAGACTATAGGAGAGAGATTAGATTAATAGGGTGGGAATTAGTCTTCAAGGATCGACTTCCTCAATAGTCATGAAGCCAATACAGATAAATTGGATACTATGAATGATATAAGGAGAGTTGAATTACTCACAGGTGACAAGAAATAGTTTTGTCTTGTTTTTTTATGGAGCCTTAGAAGGAAATCCTAGGGTGGCAGGTGCCGGGGGGGTTCATTTTTATATCCTGGTGGAAAAAAGGAGGATAGGTATGAATGGAGTCTTGGCCACCTTACTAACAATGTGGCAAAAGGCTACACCTTGTTTCAAGGGTTAAAGATTTCTCAAAGTAAAGGAATTGCACAGATCATTGTAATTAGGGATTTACGGAATATTATAAGGGATTTGGTCATGGATTGCATGCCAAGTATGTGCACTTGGTTGTTGTTCTATCCCTAATTCGTAGATTTGTGACCAAATTTCAATCAATTTCATGATTTCATGTTCTAAGAAGATTTAATAAAAAATTTGATAGCTTAACCAACCAAGCATGCAAAAGGGAGTGGATTCTTTATGTTTTAACTCTCACCTCAACATTGAATATCTCCCATGACATGGAAATCAAACTCAACACTTGGAGAAAAATAAGGGTAAATTCAAGATTGATCTTGTTAATTGACATGTGCATGTATTTTAAATGTTTTTTGTTCTTGGGCACATTTTGGAAAATTTTTGCATATAGATATAGAATTTTGATATTGGATGAAATAAAGATCAAGGCTATCTGGTTTTAGTATTCATGGAGAAGCTTATAGCTCCCATACTTTATCCTCATTCCAACCTCTTTGTAATCTCATAATACAAATACATTGCTTCGGTTAAAAAAAAAGTCTCAATCATCATCACAACACATGCCTTCCCAATTGTGGATCATAAATATTTGATCAATTAATGAAATTTGTGAATCATAATATCCCCTCCATGCTAATGTGAAACTTTATAACCTACACCAATAAAGAGTTTCCATGTGTCACCTTTAACATAAACTAAAAATGGATAAGTCAAGATCTCATAATCTACCCCTTTCTATTGATATTAATCAAATCGACACTCTAGATTTCCCCTCCTTTTAACCCTTAGAGGTCTTAACTCTCATTCATGCATCCCCAAATTCATTTCCCTACAAATGATCTTAGGATCAATAGGGGGTCGACATCTATGTGGGTTCAAAGGACCCCCTCTTCATGATGTGTAGATTTGAAACTCATATAGCCACATTCCTTACTCCTGTGGCCTCTGCTCCATTTTAATATGGTGTGTGAGTTCTCTTGATATTTGACCCTAATTGTCAATCTGAGAATTGTATGACAACCCAAATTAACGTGAGTTATAAAGGTCCCGTAAAGGATGCACCTTTATAAGCCACACCAATAGGGACATTGTCATGTGTCCATTGTGTGAGTGATTAATAAATTTAAAAATACAAAAGGTAATGTCTTAGTCATGCTTTGAACAACTTGTCTAATGAGCTCTTAAATCTAATAAAATTAATTTGAACCTCCTAAACCCATTTGATGTGGAGTAATTGAGCCACACTAGCCTACAACTTTAGCAATAAATAAATGCATGTATAATGTAAATAAACAATGAATGCAACCAATAGAAATATGAAAAGAATGACCAGATCATGGTGCTAGTGCCCAAATGCATGTATTAACCATTCATATGCATATTTTTGCAATCAATTACAATTATCAAACAAGGAATAACATAAAGAACAAATGTTTTACATATTCATAAAATAAGATGAAATGCTTATCTCTTATCAAAGATAATCCATACAATTGATTACACACAAGAGCACCTTTCCACCCAACAATTAGTAGTTAATGAGAATATCACCCTTGTTTTGAGCAATGTAAATGGGACCGAATCCATATTTGAATATCACAACCCTCATGGGGAAATCTTACATCTACCCATGTGGTTGTGGATTTTCTATGCTAAAGTTTGACTTCGTAGAGAATATTGAGTACATTTGTCACTTTGAATCTTAGTTTTTAGTTTGTGCCAATATGTGCATAAAGCTTATCTTTTTATAGATTCCTCAACTTTCAAAACTTCTATGGGGTTAGAAAGGTTTTCTATCCTACACTTGTAGTTATGGACACATGAATTTTTAGCTTTCGATAGGAATTCTTTAGGCAATTTTTATTAGAGTTCCCTTAAAACCCATGAAAAATATATCACATTTTGGGTTAGACTACGTATTATGTATTAAAGTGAAATTCTTAAATGATTTAATTAAAAAAATAAATTATATATATATGTGTGTGTGTGTGTGTGTGTGTGTGTCTATATATATATATATATATATATATATATATATATATATATATATAGAAAGGCTTTCTATCCTACACTTGTATTTATGGACACATGAATTTTTAGCTTTCGATAGGAATTCTTTAGGAAACTTTTATTAGAGTTCCCTTAAAACCCATGAAAAATATATCACATTTTGGGTTAGACTACGTATTATGTATTAAAGTGAAATTATTAAATGATTTAATTAAAAAAATAAATTGTATATATATATATATATATATATTAATATTATGAGGAAATATCTAGGCAGATCCACTCGAAGGGATCACATCCCATCATCTTATTAGAAAAGCCTGACCCCAAGGGCGTCGAGGAGAATTGGCCCCATGACCTCCCATTGGGGAGATGATTTAGCGATGGAAACTCTACCAATTGAGCTAACCCTTGGGGCTAATAAAGTGGTTGATAATGTTTGAAAGAAAAAAAAAAAAATCATAAACATGCTTTATTTAGATATAAATCATGTTTTTATTATGAATTAATTATAATGCCAATCTTAATTTTTTCATTAAAACTATCAATAATCTCATGAAATTTGTAAAAAGAAGTGTAAAGAAAATAATGCATAAATGTATTTAATGCTAAGATGTTAAGAAACATCACCATTTGGTGGGACGGAAAGAATGTGAAAATTGTAAATGATAAAGAAAATCTAGTGAAAAATATCATCCAAAAGTAAGATTAATTACCTATCATTATTGCTAAAGCCAAACAAGCAATTTAGATTTCCCGAGGTTGATGCATTCGTACATTGTCAGAGCGACAAGATGAATATCATTGGGGACTTTATTCTCCAATTAACACATTTTCTAGCCAGTTGGTCTTAAATGAATATCTCATTACTAGCATATCCCTATAAAGACTTCTCCTAGTTGTTGCCCCGGTCATGGGGTGCGAATCAACTCAACTTATTAGGTGTCGTGGCCAATTATATACATACTATACTTTTATTTTAAAAATAATTATATCTTTGACTAGCTAGAGGTTATCTCTCCAAAGAATTTTCCTCCCAATTGGTTAATTTTCAAAACACCCAGAGAATTTGATGGCCTACCTTGTAATGGGTATTGTTTTCTGCAATTTATTCAATGACTTACTCCAAAAGACAAATATAAATTATGAAGTTGATCCAGGTGGATATTGGTGGCCACCCGCCTATTCCACTTGGCGCCCCACCATTGTCTCTTTCAGATTTTTTCACAACTTACTATTTTTAGCAGTTTTTCGGGTCCTGAACTTGTGGAGCCATTTTTAGGCCCCAAACGGAGATAGTATGCCGAAGTTACGTTCCCAGAAATTTGAAACACCAATTTACCCAAACGGGGCCCATAGTTTTGGCACTTCATCTCCTAGGGTTAGGTTTTTGGACATTTAGATTTCTCCATTGTTTCTCCATAATAAATAGGCCCTCGAGCCTCATTGTAACACAGTTCAGAGGTTTGTAGCTGCCACATCTCTTCTCAGAGATTCGCTACCAATACCCTAGATATTTTATTTCCATCATGTTTGTAAGCATATTTCTGTGATTTGATATTAATGAAATGAAGCCTTATTTCCGCTGTATTTCTATGTTTATGGTTATTTCTGTATTCTGTTGTGTTCCTGCATAAATCCGGATCAGTGGTATCAGAGTGGTCTGCTTTTTCTCGATCCTTCTTTGCATGTCCCTAATGAGGTCGGGGTATAAAGATTTAGGGCTCGATCTGGTGGAACCTTTGCAAGATCAACCTCGCAAACCCCGACGGACGCCCATGGGGACAAAAATAAAGATGATGGAGCAGGAGATCCTATCAAAATATTTCTCGAGGAGGCCCTTGAAAAACAAAGGAACACGATGATGGATAAATTTTCCCAGATCCTTCAACGACTGCCCACTGGCGGCGCATCTGCATCCAGTAGCCACTCTAGAGGCACGACTCCCTTTAAGGTACACGTAAATTTTGACATTCCCATATTTGAGGGTCAAATAGATGCAGATGTCGTAGATAGATGGTTGAATCTATTAGAAGGATATTTCTCAATTCATGACTTTTCCGACCGGGAGAAGATTATTTTTTCACTCCTCAAAGCTACCCTCCATGTTAAGGACTGGTGGGAAACCTACTGTGAGAAAAAGGACGAGAAAGAACCCTCTCTGTTCTCAGGTGTACCCACTTGGAATTTTTTCCGAGATGCCATCAAGGAACAATACTATCCCATGGGGAGCTATGAGGATAAGTACATACAATGGACCACGTTGTGGCAAAAAAGGGATAAAGATCTACATGAGCTAACGAATCTATTCCATACCCAGCGCACCAATTTGGGTATCAAAGATTCAAAGAAACATTTGGTGCTAAAGTATCGTGGTTGTCTGCACATATACATTCAGGATGAAATGGAGTTCCTTGACATCTCCTCGCTTGGTATGTCATACTGGTATGCTGCCAATATTGAGCAGAAATTCAAACAGAAGAAGCGAGACTTTGGATATGTGAATCAAAAGCAAGGGAAAGGTGCCCCCAAACCACAGAACAAAGGAAAAAGCCAAGGCATGGCGGCCCAAGACAACCTGCCAAAGACACAAGCAAAGAACAACATCGTGAAGCCAAAGAAGGACATGGGAAAGTGGTGTGAGTTCCATAAGAGCTCCACTCACAACACAAGTGAGTGTCGAGCCAAGCAGTCGCTAGTGGCTGAGATGATGGATTCTAAATCAGATGCATGCTCCAACTCTAAATCAGAACCTGACAAGGGGAATGACAAAGGGAAGCATATTATTGATGCGGAGCCCAACGCCACTGTTGCCACTACGAAGATCCAGAAGGAGGAACCAGAAGATCCAGAGGAGGCGGAGCGTCTCTTCCACTCCTAGATGTGGGTAAAGGGTTCCCCACTACGGTTCATTGTTGACGATGGGAGCCAAAAGAACCTCATTTCAGCAGATGTCATGAAGCGGTTGGCCTTGCCGACCACAATGCACCCACAACCACCATACACCATCAGGTGGCTTCACCAAGGACAGGATCTCCGTGTCAGCCAACAGTGTCGCCTTTCCTATAGCATCAAGCCCTTCACGGATGAGGTATTGTGTGACATTTCTCCTATTGATTTTTCTGATGTATTATTAGGCCAACCGTACTTGTGGAAGCGACATGCTGTGTATGAGTCTCGGCCTCGCGCTGTTATTGTTACTTTGGAAAATAAATTGTACATAATACCAGAGGTACCGCTGCCTCCCACTATCTCTTTGTTTACTGCAAAACAATGCAGTAAGCTCATTTCCCAAACCAGGGATTTTTTTTTTTCTTGATGATCCGCCGCCAGGGCAAGAAGAAGACTATGGCCACGACCTCTAGACATGGCTCCTTTGCACGACAACAACAAAAGGACAAGGTTGTGAAGGAGTACGGGGACATTTTCACCTCTCCCACAAGGGTGCCTCTACACTGTCAGGTCAAGCACCCCATTGACCTAACCCCAGGTGCGTCGCTACCCAATGGATCGATCTATAGATGCTCTGTTATGGAGAATGATGAAATCAAGAGGCAGATTCAAGAGTTGCTGCAGAAATGTCACATCCGGCCAAGTTAATTGCCTTGTGGGAGCCCGATAGTGTTGGTACATAAGAAGGATGGGACTTGGAGACTCTATATTGACTATCGGGCGCTGAACAAGATCACTGTCTGGAATAGGTACCCGATCCCACGGATTGAAGACCTTTTGGACCAACTCAAAGGGGAAAAATATTTTAGCAAGATCGACCTGAAATCTGGGTATCACCAGGTACCAATCAAACCCTCTGATGTGTGGGAGACTACCTTCAAAGCCAAGGAGGGCCTTTTCGAATGGCTCATCATGCCTTTCGGATTGACAAATTCTCCCACAACCTTCATGAGGTTGATGGATGACATCTTGCGTCCATTCACCAACTCATTTGTAGTGGTATACTTGGATGGCATTCTGATCTTCAGCCAGACTTGGGAAGAGAACCTCCACCACATCTGAGAAGTGCTCCAAACACTGCGGCAACACAAGTTGTGTGCCAATTTGGAGAAGTGCACTTTTGGCATGACCCAGGTTCAATATCTAGGATACATTATTGATGAAAGGGGGGTGCATGTGGATCTAACCAAGATCCAAGTCATTCGGTTTTGGCCAGCCCCAACCACCCTAACAAAGCTTCGCAGTTTTCTGGGTCTTGCTAATTTCTACCACAGGTTCATGTTGGGATTCTCTCATATCACTTGGCCCTTCAGTCAAGTCACCAAGGGAGGAGCGAAAGAAAAATTCTGTTGGTCGGAATCTCAACAGAAGGCGTTCGTAGAATTGAAACATCGCCTCTGTTTTTCCCTAGTACTCACACTACCAAACTTGCAACAACCATTTGAGATCGAGACAAATGCCTCTGAATATGCTATTGGGGCAGTTCTTACTCAACATGGGCATCCAGTGGCATATCACAGTGAGACATTGTCTGACACAGTTCGAAAGTATCCCACTTATGACAAAGAAATGTATTCCATTGTGCAGGCTTGTCGACAATGGAACCATTACATTTTGGGGAAGGAGACAATCATCCACACAGAACACCGACCCTTGCAGTTCATACAGACACAAGGGAGGTTGCAAAATGATCGCCATCAGAAGTGGTCCACATATCTGCAACAATTTCATTTGAACATCAACTATAAGAAGGGTAGCACCAATAATTTTGTAGACTGCCTCAACCGACCACCGATCGTGGCCATAACCACCGTTCTCAACTCTTGTGGGCATGAGACTTTTGATTGGCCGCTTCTCTACAAGAGCGATCCAGAATTTAGCTACACATACAAGGCACTCTTGGGGGGTATGCAAGTTCCGAATTTTCATCTCCAAGATGCACTATTATGTCTCCTGGGACACCTTTATGTTCCTTCAAGCAAGCGTGCCAAGATGATATGGGAAGCGCACTACAGTCGAGTCGCTGGTCATTTTGGGGTCGAGAAAATAGTGGCAGTATTGCAGAAATATTTCTATTGGCCGAACCTTCAACAAGATGTCGAGAAGTACATCAGATCCTGCACTGCTTGCGCCATTGCCAAACCAACCATCAAGAAGCAAGGGCTCTATACTCCGCTACCTACCCCTAGTCGACCTTGGGAATCCATATCCATGGATTACATGTCAGGCCTTCCTTCTACTAAGCATGGAAATGACTATGTTTACATGGTCATCAACAGATTCTCAAATATGGCCATTATGGCGCCCTACAAGAAGAATATCACAGTAGAAGCCACTGCTAAACTCTTCTTTGAATGAGTGTGGGTGCACTTTGGGATCCTACAGTCTATCATATCAGATCATGACATCAGGTTCCTCAACACATTTTGGTCCAGCCTCTGGTCAATGTTGGACACCAAGCTCACCAAGTCCACAACTTTCCATCCCCAAACTGATGGCCAAACAGAGGTTGTCAACAGGATGATTGTACACATTTTGTGCATGTACAATTCAAAGCATCCACGCACATGGGATGAGAGCCTTCCATATGTACAACACAGTTATAACCGGGCTCTCCACAGCTCAACCGGCCACAACCCCTTTCATGTGGGCTAGGGATTCCAGCCACTATGTCCCATTGACATAGCCATGCCATTTGCAGCTACTCAGGCTGATTCGGCTCATGTATAGTCTGAAGCTGACAAAGTAAACAACTTCATCGAGTGCATTTAGCACGTCCGCCAATGGGTTCATGACATATTGGACAAAGCCAATGTAAATTACAAGCAACGACATGATCAACATCGGGTGCCACACAACTTCCAGGTGGGCGAAAAAGTGTGGCTACATTTGCAGAAGGAGCGCCTCACTGGACACCACCACAAGATTCGCCTGCTCTGATATGGGCCGTACACCATCACTAAGGCTGTAGGGAACAATGCCTTCGAGCTTCGCATCCCACCATTCATTGGTATGCACCCATTATTCAATGTAGACCGCCTTCATCCCTACTTCCCACCTCTATTGGACACCTCTGACATTGCATAAGAACTCACACCAAAAGAGTTAAACCCAAACTGCATGGAACAGGCCACCACAGACTGTATCATGGACATGCAAATCAAGAACACTCGTCGACAGAAGATCCAACTGTATCGGGTTGTCAAAGCTGGCCAACTCCTGCACCAAGGCAAGTGGTTCACCAAGGACCAAGTTCAACAGAAGTTTCCTCATCTCATGGAGGAACTCAACGCAATGGGGACCATTGCTTCCTAAGGGGGGAGGAATGATCCAGGTGGATATTGGTGGCCACACGCCTATTCCACTTGGGGCCCCACCATTGTCTCTTTTAGTTTTTTTCACAACTTACTATTTTTAGCATTTTTTCAGGTCCTGAACTTCCGGAGCCATTTTGAGGCCCCAAATGGAGATAGTATGTCGAAGTTATGTCCCCAGGAAGTTGAAACACCAATTTACCCAAATGGGGCCCATAGTTTTGGCGCTTCATCTCCTAGGGTTAGGTTGTTGGACGCTTAGAGTTATCCATTGTTTCTCCATAATAAATAGGCACTCGAGCCTCATTGTAACACAGTTAAGAGGTCTGTGGCAGCCACATCTCTTCTCAGAGATTCTCTACCAACACCCTAGCTATTTTATTTCCATCTTGTTTGTAAGCATATTTCTGTGATTTGATGTTAATGAAATGAAGCCTTATTTCCGATGTATTTCTATGTTTATGGTTGTTTCTGTATTCTGTTGCGTTCCCACATAAATCCGGATCAGAAGTGGAATTGGTGCAATTATGGTACCCTATTCTATGGAGATACAAGGTTCGGTTCCACCTTCGCATTATTCAAGACCATTTTGCTATAGAATTCATACACATGCTCACAATAAAACAACCCCAAAGGATATCTTCATAAGCTCAAAAATTACTTAATGAAAAATGAGTGAATATGAAAGAAGAAAATCATACATATGTTAGGCTTTATGGTTATGAGGACAAACCTCCTTTTCTTCCCATGATTGTGTTTGATATGTATTTTGTTGCAAAAGTATATGTATACAATACCATTCCCAATCAATTTTGTTAACGAGAAAAATAAGAAATAATTTATTTCAATAGCATTTTTTGGTGGAGGTGTTATTGTGAATAATTTTGCACATGTGGAAAAATTATTTGAAATATTAAAGTGTTTCGATTTAATTGAAGCTCAACCCACCCAAGGATTTGATCACGAGGGCATATTTTCAAGGAATTCAAAAAATGTAAGATATGGCAATTTTTTCTTGAAGACCACAACATGAAGTTGAGAGAATGAAGCAGTAATTTCAAAGGATAAGGAAACAATAGTACTAAAAGATGATGTATTTAGTGAAGCAAGTACCAACTCCAAGGAAAGAACCAATAAAAGAGGGGAAAATCCAACTAATGCACAACCCTCTTCAGCTCCACATAACCATCAGAGTTCCTCGTTGACCCATAAAAGGCATTAAAAAATTATAATCTAAGGAGAGAGTAATGAACAATGTTCATGTGGAGATGATCAAGAAGAACCACCCCCTCATGTCAACCTAGAAAGTTCCCATACTGTTACTTATTCCAAAATTAAGAGTTCAAGCAAAAGAGGGTTGCACCAAGCAAGACCCATAGATATGGAAGTGGAAAATGCTACCATCCTTGAATGGTTATTGTGATTTGATGGATTGGAGGGTTTCTTATTCAATAAAGGCCACATCATGAATTTATTTTTCATGCAAGAACCCAAATTTCTCGTAGAGATGAAATCACTAAAGAGGGGTTTAATGCACTAGGCTATAACTTTAGATATAATCCTATAGTTAACGTTGCAACAAGATATGAGTCTAAAGTTATCAAATGTTACCTCAATTTGTGTTTTTGCAATGAAAGCAAGAAAGGTGGAGTTTAATGTTCCCAAGATTTTCCTTGAACGTTTGCATTCCTTAACCACTTGTTGATGCATGGAAGTTATCCTGATCAATAATAGAAGAAACTGCATGATGAAGGTCCCAAAAATAAATTTATTTTTGTTTGGGATGGCGATCCTCACCAATATGTGGGTTTTATTTCCACTAAAGGTAATTTATACTTAATAAGAGACTTAGTGGAAGTTTTCCTAAATTGTAGAGGTAATATTATATCAATGTAGAAAGCAATTTTATTAATATATTCTAGGTGTTGCAAAGGCTCTACTAGGGTTTTTTAAGAACTTTGAGCAATGATTAAGGTTTCATAGGACCTCCTATGTCTGATTTCCAATGGTTCCCCCACGATGGGGGAGGTGACCCATCCTTGAGAAATGTAGTAGTAGGTCAACTCAATCAAAGCTCCACATGAATGCCCAATAACAATTTGAAAGCCTCTTTGACTCAATAAGTAGAAAGTTCCTTAGCTGCAAGCAAAATTGAAGAGGTTGCAAACACCTCTAATATGGAAATGAAAAATTTGAAGACCAATGATCCCTACCTCCCTCAAACGTCCAAAGAAACCCTGCTGGAAATTCCAAAGTAGAAGATTGGTGCAAAAGTAGAATTCATGTTGGCACACATGGTTATTTGCAAATTAATGGGTTTATGGCCTAGGAAAGGACCCTTCTTATATAGATAAAAAAAAAATTGGACCCTACAGGGTGATATAGAACTCAAACTCATTTCTAAGGGATTTTTCATGGCCATCTTTATCAATATTGAAGACAAAGATCAAATATTTTGAGCCAACCATTGCATTAATTCAGCTAGCCTCTTTATGAAGCCTGGGTTCAAAGAGTTAACCTCAATAAATAATATTTATCCTATGCTATAGTTTAGATTCACCTATATTCCTTTCCTTGGGGAATTTTGGGATCCATGAATCTTATAAAGGATTGGAAATCTCATTAAATGCTTTGTTATGATCTCGAACACGACCAAGCAAGGTTGTTACACCTCATATGTGCACCTTTGTGCTTATCTTGATATATCCAAGCCCCTTCCAACTAACATCCAACTGAGTAGCGATGATGAAATATGGGAACAACCACTTGAACATGAGAAAATCCCATTTTTATGTCACAAATTGTAAGGGCATAGCCATTTATTTAGATATTTCCTAGTTAATAAACTTTAGCAAGCGGCCCTAGCAAATCAAACTATAGATCAAGATGGTTTTTCCAGAATAACCAACAGAAGGGAAATAACAAAGAAAACCCCTAGGTATCTCATTTCAACAACTGAATAGAACAAAAATATATATACACTCCTTCAAAACATCCTGGATGAAGAAATATGTGGAGGAGAAAAATGACTGAAAATAAAGGAGAATGAATAGGAGCCTCCTTGATCGAAACATAAAAAATAATCTACAACCAACAAATCCACACAAGAAGATGTATAAATGGAATAAGATACACTAGATCCCTAATATCTAGAATACCCAGAGGAAATGGAGTTACAAAACATTGATATTCAAGCCCTAACGAAAGAATGGAAAAACAATATCGAGCAACTATTCCAAAGGAGCAACTCCAAATCATTAATCAAACCTATCTTAAGAACCAATACCTAATCTTATGCCATGCTCAACACTCAGGTAACTTCCCCTCCCAATATTTTGTTATTTATTCTTATGGAGTAAAATTAAATGCGCCCAAAGACTAACTAAGTCTTCCAAAGGAGCCAAAAAAGAAAGGGAGGAAAAGCAATAGCCAATTATTAGAACATTTGTGAGATTATTTGGTAAACATAGGAAGGGTCTCACCCATGAATGAGATCTTTCACCCCTCTTATAAATTCTTACCATGAAATTCATATCATGGAATGCAAGTGGTCTCGACAGGAAATCAAAGCAAATACTCCTTAAAAATAATTTGCTATATGAAAATCTAGACATACTACTACTACAAGGAATAAAATGTTCCTTGGAATCTCTCAAAAAAATATTAAAATTATATTTTAAAACATTGACCACATCGCTTAGGATGATCATGGAGCATCCGAATGACTGGCTATCATATGAAATCTCTCATCAGTATTTATACGAGGCTCTTTCTCGTTTCCAATAATTTTAACAACTATTTTTTGGTTGATAGGTTTAGTAGAAACAAGTTTCATCTTAAATTTATATGGGCCCATCATCCCTACCAATAAGAAACTCATTATACAAAAACTCCATAAAGTCTCCCAGATTATAGGGGCAAGCTTCTGGATTCTAGGGGGATACTTCAACCTAATAAAAACTATCCATGAAAAGAAAGGCAACATCAGAATACTTGAGGAAGAAATCCCATTGCTTGGTAATTTTATCAATGCTTCCAATCTCATTGAACTTGAAACCCACAATGGCCTCTTCACTTGGAAAAACAAGCAAGGGTGTCTTTCATAGGTTTCTTCATGACTTGATCATTTCCTAATTGCAAAATTGATATTTCTTTTTTGAATCTCACTTGAACCATCCATTCTCCCTTGTCATGGCTCAGATCGTTGGCCTATCATCCTCACTATGGATTGGATTGGTAGCCACAAAAATACGCCTTTCCGTTTTGAAGAATTTTGGTTAAGGAATCCAAAATTCCTTTCAAATTTTGAAAACTGATGGAAGAAATCCAATAGGATTTAGGGCATGCTCATGTTTTATTTTCAACAAAGACAAAAACTCCTGAAACAATGCCTAAAATAATGCAATATTTCATATTTTGGCAAAATTTTCAAGGAAACAATTAGTTTAGAAGCAAAAATGACTAAAATATAGCAATCCATAATATATAAAGGCCACTCAGATGGTCCAAGTAAATATGAATCTCTCATTCAATCATAGTTAGAAGCAATATTATGGAAACATAAGTCTCTCGTTCAGGTTAAAAGAATGTGAGAGGAATATATGAAATTATTCCATAAATATATGATCAACCATATATTAAGCATCATAATCCTCAACATCAAAAAATCTATCAATAAAGAACTAGCGAATCACAATGAAAAGAAGCAAGAAATCATGGATCACTTCCAATCCATTCTCATGGAAGCAATGTAGCAACCCTTTTTTTACCCCTCTCGTAGATATCCTTATGAATTGTAATTCCTGTAATAATGTGGGAAATGTAAGACATGGTTGACCTGGAGGAAGGGAAACATATTCAAGGACTGAGGAGGAGGAGTTTCTTGTACAGTGTTTCAACCCAAACAAAAACCACTTCATTTATTTACATACCCAACTCCTTAGAAAATTAAATGGTTTGTTGGTGCAAACATTGAAGTTGTGTATGGGAAGCATGTGGCAAAGGACATGCCCATACTATCCTTAAAGTCATGGGACGTGTCAAGGAAGTCAATGCGCAAGAAAGGTATGTGAAGAAGGGGGAGCAGGGAAGAGGTGGAAGGTGATTATTGAAAAAAAAGGAAACACTCCAGTATGGGAGGGGGACGATTGGGTAGAAGGAGAGCCAATGAATGTTTTTTTTTCCCCATGACATGAAGTGAAGTTGGTCCATTTCTTGAGGAAACATAGTGGATAAAAGTTAATCTTATGCACAAGAGTAGGAGCATTCAAGAGGAGCATGTTGTAGAAAACCTTTGTTGGGAGATTGAGACATTTCTCCTTGTATTCTGGTGATACCCTATATGCCTACTAGTGTTAATATGACTAATATATATCAAGGAAATATTGATTTATTCGGTGCTTTCTTGGGGCTGAGAAAACACCCTCTAGAGTGAGGTCAGGTTCCTGGAATGAGATAACTATCCCTGAAACTTGGTTTGGTTCTATGATTGTTTTCCTTACATATAGAGTGAGTCACCGTGGTATTTATTTCCTAGGAGTAGTTAGTAAACCACCTAAAAAGTGGACTCCTCATCTTGGCTACATGTTTGACTAATTAATGGTGTGACCCATAAGAAATTAACTCCATAGACTCTTAATCTTGCTCAGGGGTGGTTAATGTTGGAAATACTGAGAAGAGGGGGGGGGGGGGTGAATCAAGATCTCCTTTTACAATTGTTATGTTATTGATTTGGGTGGCTCCAGAAAAATAAGTGGCCTCGAAATAGCTCAAAAATAAAAGTCATTATATTGAAGTGAAACTAGGACCAGATCGTAGTGCTTGTCATCCTTATTCTAATGGTGTGTATGACACTCAAATCTGAGTTGGTTTGCTCAAGTTATAGTTGGTCAAATTTATGGTCAAACTAGACCAAGCGGCAGTCACTAATGAGAAAACAATTTGGCAAAGTCTTGACACACGGAATCTAGCCACCAGAACATGTGAATTTGTCGCCTCTTTAATTCGCCGAGTGACCCTTAAAAAATAGATCCGAAATTTTAACCATTGTTTGTTAATTTTTTTTCCAACAACATTGAGTTATATTGTATTAAATTGTGGGTGGGCCACCCCTGATGGACCCGCCCGACCACCGGTCAACAAATGTACAACACATATATGGGATGGGCCATGGGAGACTTGGGCCCCGCCCATCATATATAGAGACACCACATGGAGGGAGCCACCGAGTATCGAACCCGCCAAACCCAATGGGTCAACTCGCTTATCGGGTGGATAGAAATGGAAAATGCCACACTATATTAAATATTCATAAAATAAAATGTCATCGTTTATTAAACTGACTGCCCATAATACAACGTGAATGCACCATAACAGAGTTCCGTGGGGATTGGACCCTGGGACCTCTGGTCCACCAACACCTTGACACATCACCGCCAACTAATAGGCCAACGGCCTGAACGTTGGTAGGTCCGCCAAAATTTGTATATTAAACTTCAAATCATTTTCCCATTCGATCGATAGAGTAGCCAAGCGGGGTACAGGGTAGAACCAAGAATAGTCAAGGAGGGAAAAACCCTAAAGAGGGGAATATTTTGATGTTGAGAAGATTCCTTTGGGGTCCAAAGTTCCAATGTCAGAATGAGACAAATTTATAGTCATTTTTGCACAATGTTTAGCGAGGAATCCAACCGTGCAGTCCATTTCTCTAGCCGAGGTCTCCATTTTCAGGCTAGTATCGAAAGTGGAGGTATAAGGTGTCAAATTGTAAATTTCTTGTGATTTATTTTTGCTGCCATTTAATGAAAGATACCTCCCCACATTGAGCAAGGCCCAAAGACGTTGCCCAAACTGGGTGAACTCTGTAATCAAATCGTCTTGTTTCTTTGATCTCATGTTTTCTTATGATTTACGCTACTTTACATTTGTTTAAATACTTAGTTATACACTCTTTTATATGCAATTTTGTATGCATCAATGAGGTAAAATATACGGATCAAGTTTGGTATCAGAGAAGGTCTTCTTCAACCAGGTTGAATAAGTGAATGCTAACCAGGAACAATCTCCAAAGGGGAGAAGGAAAAATCAAAACATTTGATCCCGAATTGGGGTGTGCACCACGAATATGGAACATGGCAGATGAGGATGCACGAGCAGAAGAAGAGAGAAAGTATCGCAAGATCTTCTTCACCATGACAGAGAAATTTGACAAGTTGCTTGCAGAAAATGAGAAGACAATCAAGCACGAGAAGAAAGAGCCCGATGATCATGCAACGATACACCATAGAGGTGGAGGAGAAGAGCCTCCTCCCTCTCCATCCACCAGTGACAGTTCTTCTTCTTCCTCTTCTCATCATTCTAACATGCACGATAAAAATACATCTAAGAAGCCATTTTTAAAGCTATATGTAAAGTTTTATTTTCCCACATATAATGGAGAATGTAATGCAAAGAAACTAAACAATTGGATTAGACATATCGAGGTTTATTACTGGATTCAACAAAACGAGGAGAATGAGGCCAAGATCCAATTAGCATCCCTTTGGCTGAGTGGCACCGCTCTCGTTTGGTGGGAGAGAAAGTTGCAAAAAGGCAACAAAGAATTGGGTAATCTCCTTTATTTTTGGTTCAATTTTATTTCTTCAATAAAATATTAGTTTCATCCTTTGGGTTATCGACAAAAGGCTTTAATGGAATGACAATATTTGAGGCAAGGAAAGGGTCAAAATGTACAAAGCTTCACAGAAGAGTTTAGGAAACAAGATTTTAATTTGAACATTCCACTTGACTCACAAGAAACTATAACAAAATATATTGGTGCTTTGCATAGTTACATGAGGCGTTCTTTGTTATTGTTTGACCCTACTACTATTTATGCAACCAGTGTGAGGGCCATTCACCTTGAAAGTAGGGGAAAGAATGACAGAGAGGTGCAACCAAAGAAATCGTCTTTCAAACCTCATAATCACAAGTTCAAACGAAAAGGAAAGGGAAAGGACAAGAAGGCAACTACAACCAAGAAGGAGGAAGGAGCAAATCCATATTGCATACATTGCAAGAAGGAAGGCCATGATGATGAAAATTGTTGGAAGTTGCATCCGGAGTTGAAACCAAAGAGATTTGGTGGAAAGAACAAGCAAAATACAGTGGCAACCGTACAACAAGACTTTGGATCCGATTTTGGTGACGAGACACATATAACAATAGTGGGCATATAAGGTAACCTTTCTCTTCTTGTTAATGAAAATTATGAATTACATGCAAGTACAAGTTCTTAAAATGAGCCTCTTGTTAGTGAACGAAAGAGGACAATTGTTCCACATTATAGTCATAATGAAACATACTGGAGTGGAAACCTTGTTTGATATGGTCTCATAAGTAAATTTGATTTTAGAATCCCTGGTTAAGAAATTAGGGTTGGAAACCAAGTCTCATCAGAAACCCTACCCACTTGGTTGGGTGTGCCACAAAGCCAAATTACATGTAACCAAACAATGTAGGGCTAGATTTGTGATTGTATCCAAACTAGTAGATGAGGTTTATTTTTGGCATGGTATTGGGGAGTCCATATTTGTATGATAGGAAATGTTGAGCCCTAAAAGTGTCTTCTCCTTTGCCAAATTCCACTTCATCTTATCATTCCTTTTGTCATTTTATAGACCTAAAGATCAATAAGAATGATTAAAATCACTTAAGGAATACATGCAATGACTAACTTGTTGTACTTTTGTGGTTATGTTGTCTTAATGATTTCTGAGCAATTTTAGCTACAGAATGCAATCATTCTGTAGCCAGTGACACATTCCGTAGCCATTTTGGTGTTTGAACATATTACAGGTGTCATCTGAAGAAAAGGAGTATGTGGTTAGATTCTAAATCTTTCCTACATCATTCCTTTTCATCGACGAAGGCTGAATAAAAAACTGGAGATGCTTATGTATGTGGTCAAACCAAAAGTCCGTGAAGCAGATTTCTATAAGGATAAGGACTCTTGATTTGCTTTCAGCAAATCACGAGTCCTAAAAAGGAGTTTTAGTTTGATTTTGACTTTAGAATACACCTATTCCTACTTTCATTCAATATCAGTTATGTAATTTCCTATAAATTTTAGCTCGGTGAGACCGAGAAAAAAAAAGGTTAACTCTTATTTTTGCCAATACAGTGATACTCTGTTTCAAAGTATTTTTGATAATAAGAAGAAGCATAACTTTGATGCAGTATTGAAGACAAACTTGAGGAGTTAAAGGTTTTCATGTCAAATTTATAGCAGAGGGGCCCTGCTATCTAAGGAGGCTTCTACATGCTTTCTAGATAAGTAGCTTTTAATTCTGTGTTGTTATATTTCTCACTTAGACAGTTTTCTGAGTTCATATCTTTTAGTATCATGTCTTGCATTGTTTGTTTAACTAACAGATCCTCATGATGTTATAATTAGTCTTTTCTCAAATCTTTTCCAGCATAACTCTATTCAATGAATGGATTTAATTGTGACATCTTGAGTTACCGGCACTTTAGCTCTATCATTTAGATTAAAAGATCCTCAGTATCCTACAACCATTATTTTTCTTAAAAGTTTTTCCAACATATCACTATTATGCGAATGAGATTTGGTTGTACTATGTTGAGTTAATTAGCATTTTCTATTTTGCAATTAGATAGAAGATCCTCATATTGTTACAAACAATATTTTCTCAAAATTGTTCCAATAAATCTCTAAATCACAGAAAAGACCTAATTGTAATACTGTGGGTTACTTGTTGTTTAGAAGATCCTTATTTCTTTATATCTAGTCTCCTTCAATAAAATCTTCCAATAAATCTCTAGCTGATGAACGAGATCTAGATGTAATGTCATAAGTAGTTCAAATATTCATAGGAGATCCTTAACATATTATAGAAATTTTCTTCTCAAGTTGTTCCAAAATATCTCTATTATATGAATAAGATTGCACTATAATATTCTAAGTTGCTGTCTATTTTTAGGAAGATCCTCATCACATTGGAGTTCAATCTCTTCCACAAACTATTCCAACAAACCTCTAACTAAAAGGATCAGGTTGAAATATAATGTCTTGAGTTACATTTATGTTCATATGCAAGCTAGGACATCCATGGATTAGAATGCTATGTTTTTCATCATTTTCCTAATTAGGGATAGAAATTACAATTACACTCCATTTTGAGTCCGAGGTTCCCTTTTCTTTCCTTTTGTCATAGATTTGATGTCATCTTTTGAACATAGAATAGCATACTAAAACCCAAACATAACAAAACTGAAAAACATCAACAAAATACTGAAACAATGAAATAAGAATAAGGATATTTAGGCACATATAGTGCAAGTATACCTCATCAGTTTACAAGCCCTGGTCGATAATTTATGCTATCAATTCAAGACACTGAATTGACTAAACAGGAAATAAATTTTATTTCGCCATGAAAACAAGTATCGTCTCACGAAATATGAGGTGGAATACATTGTTAGAGCTCATCATGACAAAATCAGTGCCAGTCTTGTACGTGCAGTTTAGATTAAAAGGTTGATGAATTTTAGAAAAGGGTGTATGCTCATGGTTGTGAGAGAAAAAGATGTGGATACATCTGAAGCTTTCCAAAGTTGTGATCCCACTCATAAGAAGGAATTGTATGAAATTGTTTCTAACTATAATGGGTTTTTTTTTTCAGTAACCAAGTGGGTTGCCTCCAAAGTGTGAGATCCATCACGAGATTCACTTGTAGTGGGATGTTCCTTTACCCCACATTGGCATGTATAGGTTTTCATCCATTGAGATGGAGGAGATAAAGAAACATGTGTAGGAATTGCCGATCCAAGGGGTCATAAGACCAAGTTCTTCTCCATGCGGTTCACCTATTTTGTTGGTTCCAAAGAAGGATGGCACATGGAGGATGTATGCGGAATATAGAGCACTCAACAAAATAACGGTTAAAAATTGGTATCTTCTCCCTCACATTGATAATTTCTTAGATCAATTGAAAAATTATGTATATTTCACAAAACTGGACTTGCACAATGGTTATCATCAGGTCAGGATTGCAGAAAAATATGTATGGAAGAGTGCATTCAAGACAAAACAAGGGTTGTTTGAATGGTTGGTGATACCATTCATACTATGCAATGCTCCAACCACATTCATGAGCGTGATGAATGATATTTTCGGGCCTTTTCTTGATGATTTTGTACTTGTGTATCTTGATGACATTCTTGTTTACAGTAGGACATGGGAAGATCATGTGAGTCATGTTAAAAAGGTGCTTGATGTTTTGCAAAAGGAAAATTTGTATGTCAAAATTTCTAAGTGTGAATTTGTTAAGACTTCTTTGGTTTACTTAGGTCCCATTGTTGGAGGTGGACAATTAAATATAAATCCTTCTAAAATTGATGTGATTGTAAAGTGGCCTAAACCCACAAATGTTACAGAGGTTCATAGCTTTTTGGGTGCAGTGCAATACTGGAGAAGGTTCATTGCCAACTTCTCCGTCATTGCACCCCCCTTACATGCATTGACAAGTGTGAAGCAAACCTTTCTCTACGGAGGAAAGCAACAAAAATCCTTTGATGCATTGAAAGAGAAGATCAGTACCACACTAGTTTTGGCCTTACCCGACCTCCAACAACCTTTTGAGGTTGAGATAGATGCCAATGGGTACGCCATGGGGGCAGTGTTGATGCAAAAAAAGAAACCTATATGTTACCATTCAGAGACATTCTCCCAAGTTGTTGTGAACTATCCCATATATGGCAAGGATTTGTATGCCTTGGTTCGAAGCATGAAGAAATGGAAGCACTATTTGATTTGTAAGGAGACCATCATTCACACAAATCACTAGCCCTTGTAGTACCTCTAGTCACAAACCAAGCTTTAGTGCACATCATTTCATATGGATGGGGTTTCTCCAACAGTTTCACTTGGTAATTAAATACAATAAGGGCACCGACAAAAAAGTGGAATATATTCTTTCTCGCCCTCCTATTTATGCATCTATAGTTTTGAAAAATGCTTTTTTATCTTTGAAAATTATGTTGAACAATACATTGATGATCATGATTTTAAGGAGGTTTATGCAAAGCTTACTTATGGTTCACAGGTAGACAATTACCATTTGCAGGGAAAATTGTTGTACCATCTTAGGAAACTTTGTATTCCCACCAATGAAATGATACATGTAATCAGAGAGGCACATACCTCTCTTGTGTCAGGTCATTTTGGTGTAGAAAAAACTTTGTGTCATTTACAGAGGTTTTGTTATTAGCCTCACATGAAAAATATTGTGACTCGATATGTAAAGGGATGTGTGTTGTGTTCATTTTGGAAGCCCAATTAGGGATCTACACACCAATCCTTGTTCCAAGTCATCCATGGGAAAGTGTGTCAATGGACTTTGTAGGCGATTTTCCTTTGTCTAGGAGAGGTCATGAAAATTTGTCTGTCGTCGTGGATCTATTTAGAGAAAGGTGTGTCTTAATGCATTATAAGAAGAAAGTCAATACAGAGCAGACTCCTCGTCTCTTCTTCCAATTTTCATGGGTCCATTTAGGGCTGCCCACATCCATTGTGTTTGATCGAGACTCTCGCTTTCTTAGAGAGTTTTGGACAAGTTTTTGGATAATGATGGACACCAAGTTGAAGAGGAGCATGAAATTTCATCTGCAGACCGATGAAAAAACATAGGTTATCAACTGCACAATGATACACTTACGCCAAGGCTATTGTGGCAAGCATCCCAAGTTGTGGGACGAGCAACTTGCTTATGTACAACATGCTTACAATCGGGAAGTGCATTCATCCACCCAGAGCTCACCATTTGAGACATGCTTTGGATATTTCCTAAAGGATCCCTTAGACATGGTTTTTGGGAGAGATCAGATGATGACAAGGACAAAGCACAAAATTTCATCTAGCGAATTCAGATGATTCACCAGGCAGTGCAGTAGTTGGAGTAAAGTTAAGTTCGATACAAAGATCGACATGAAAAGAATTGAGTAGATCACCAATTCTAGGTTGGAGACAAAGTGTGGCTCCACATAAACAAATACAGGATGAAAGGGGAAGGAAAGAAGTTGAGACCAATTCGATATGGCCCATTCACCATATTAGAGAAGATTGGAGATAATTCTTTTTGTCTCATGCAAATGTACTCAATGGTGAACGTTGAAAGCTTGAAGCTTTATGAGCCTCCTTTGATCATGGACACCAAAGAGGTTGGATAGGTTCCTACAGTGGATGGTTTTGCATTTGAATACTTGGACAAGATACCTAAGGATATCATTCTTGACAGGAAGACCAGGACTTCACGATTGGGAGACGTGGAGAACCTTCATATTGGTTTCAAGGGAATGCATCCAAGTAAGGCTCGATGGATTGAAAAGGAGAAAGTGAGGGAGAAATTCACTCACTTTCAAATTGACTGATAAATCTTTTTGTGGCCAAAAATCTCTTTAGTGGGGAGGACTGATCCAGGTGGCTTCAGAAAAAGAAGTGGCCTTGAAATAGCTAAAAAATAAAAGTCATCATATTGAGGTGAAACTAGGACCAGATCATAGTGCTTTCCATCTTTATTCCAACGTCGTGAACAACACTCAAATTTGAGTTCGTATACTCAATTTATAGTTAGCTAAAGTTCTGTTCAAACTAGGCCAGGTGGCAACCACTAACGAGGCAACAATTTGGAAGAGTATCAATGCATGAAATCCAACCACTGGAACGGGAAAATTTGTCACCTATTTAATTCATCCAATGACCCTTAAAAACCAGATCCCAAATTTTAACCATTGTTTGTTAAAAAAATAAAAATAAAATATTAAATTTGGGGTGGTAGGCTGCTACTCCCGTCACCCCCAAAAACATTGAGTTATATTGTATTAAATGGTGGATGGGACACCCCCGGTGGGCCCGCTCAATCACCATCCAAAAACTGTACAACACATATACAGGAGGGGCCACGGGAGACCGGGGCCCCACCCATCATATATAGCGATGCCACATAGAGGGAGCCGATGGAGATCAAACTTGCCGACCCAGTGGGCCGGCTAGCCAATCGGATGGCTCCAAATGGAAATCGCCACACTATATTAAACAACCATAAAAAAAAATATCATTGTTTATTAAACCGATTGCCCAAAATACAACACGGGCGCACCATAACGGGGTCTCACAGGGATTGGACCCTGGGACCTCTGGTCCACCAACGCTTTAACACAACACTGCCAACCAACGGGCCAACGACGCGAACGTTGGTAGGTCTACCAAAATTTTTTATATAAAAGTCAAATCATTTTCCCATTCGACTAGTGGAGTAGCAGAGTGGGGTCCAGAGTGGAACCAGGGGCGTTCCAAGAGGGCGGAACCCTGAAGAGGGGAATAATTTGATCCTCAGAAGATTCCTTTGGGGTCCAGAAGTGCTCGTGTTATAACGAGACATATTTATTGTCATTTTTGCACAATTTTTTGCCAGAAATCCAACCGTGTAGTCTATTTCTCCAACCAAAGTCTCTATTTTTAGGCCATCACTAGAAGTGGATGTATAAGGTGTCAATTTGTAATTTTCTAGTAATTTATTTTTGCTACCATTTAATGTAAGAGGCCCAAAGACGTAGCCCACACTGGTGAACTCCGTAATAAAATCGTCTTGTGTCTTTGATGTCGTGTTTGATTATGATTTACGCTTCTTTTCATGTGTTTAAGTACCTGGTTATACACTCTTCTATATGAAATTTTGTATGCATCCATGAAGTAAAAGATATGGATCAATTACAAGTTGAGATAAATTAGATATAATACAAAATGAACAATAAAAAAATAAATAATTTTATTCATAACAAATGTTGAGGACTACAATCCTCTTTTACAACAATTCAATTTCCAATACAATCACACCTATGATTCTTTCAGGGCTCCAACCCTAGATGAAGACTCCAATATTCAATTCAACCAGGCTCCAACCTGTACTACACCAAGCACCAATTTGGTCAACTTGAGGACTCCAATCCTCTAGGGCTCCAATCCTTTAGCTAGTTCAGGCTCCAACATGGTCTTCTTGAAGACTCCTATCCTCTAGGGATCTTGTTAAACACACGCATGGTAAACATACATAAGGAGAAACTAAACACACATAAATAGAAAGATAAGCATGAGTTATATTTTACTATTAACCATAGATGTGATTTTATAGTACATTAGGTGACCCTTGGATTAATCTTCCAAGTGGTCTCTTGGAATCCTTTTGTCCATTCGCCTTCCACACCTACCCGTTAAGGATTAGGTGTACAATATTCCCCCCCTTAATCTGAAAGGGTATGTGTGATTCCAAGAAGAGAGTTGTAATACAAATCTACAAAGTATGCATGGCAGCGCTTAGGCTGAATCAACTCTATGAAATGTTGGCATAAAGAGGTGGTTTAAGGATGACCACCAACACTGGAACGCTTAGTGCAGTTCCTGGAACTCTTTAAAATCTAACAAGAAGCTGAAGTCTTATGCTATAGGAAGTGTCCCTCATATTTGAAGAGGGAGACCTTCAAACTAGAAGAAGGGAGGTCTACAACCTGTGATGGTTTAAGGATGACCACCAACACTGGAATGCTTAATGCATTTCCAAAATTCTTCCAAAGCTGGCAAGAAGTTGAAGTCTTTTGCTAGAGGAAGTGTTCTGAATTCTTTGAAGAGGAAGAATATCAACCTCGCATAGATGGTTTAAGGCTATCCACCAACCAAAGGAATGCTCATGGGAATCCGTATCTCTAGCTACAACTTTGAATCTGGAATGACAGTTTATGGCTCAGGTTCTCTTGAACTACTGTGTCTCTGGCTACAACTCTGAATTTGGAATGAGGGATTGTGGCTCAGGCTCGCTGATGTGGCTTTGAAGCTTGTAGATGACCACCATTTCCCCCCCTGTCAGGTACAAGGTGAGATGATGGCGAAAACTCAACTGCAAGTTTGTTCAATATTCTAGAACAAGTTATGACATGTGACTTAAACATCTTCTTGGCTGTTGATGCCCATTGCCAAGAAGCGATCCATCCAAGATGAATCTTTGTTCTTGCAGGAGGCTTGTTTCTGAAGCATCTGTGTGAATAATGGGTGCGCCGACCATAGTGCTTGCATGGGTGAAGATCGAAACAGTGATATTTCATCTGGCCAACTCGATCACAGTGTTGGCATTTTTCAATCTGTTGTTGTTGTTGTGGAAGAGGAGTAGGATCTAGAATAGTTGAAGGTGAACTGTCATGAAGAAATCTGACACTCTGAAATTGAATGGGCTTGGAGTAGTCTGGAATATGTACTGACAACTCCTTGTCATATCCAAGACTAGTTCTGTGCTTGTTGTGGACAAGCTCTTCCCACAGTCTGATGATGGGCTTGGGAAGTGCAGGCTAGATGTTTTCTTCTGTGTGCAAATCTGCTCTTATACTAGGCATTGAATGTGAATCAATCACAACATTATTGACTTGTTGATTGTGGGATTCTCTTTCAATGTTCTGAACAAAAACAGGTTCAGAATGATGATTCCACTGCTGTAATTCTGCTTGCTGAAGATGAGATTCAAGTTGCAAAAAATGTATTTTTTATTGTGCATTATGTAGATAGATTTGGAATGTATTAAAGTATTCAACAATTCTATTGCATCATCAATCCTAGCCATATATATATTTTAAACTTTGCCAAATGACTGAAGAATTTATATGTCAATCCAACCAATGGGTAGTAAACACTATATAAACCATGCACATAAGTCCAATTCGATACCACCGAGATGAATACTATGCAAAACTATTAGACGTGAATAATAACATCTATCTCTGAGCAGTGGGAAAAGTAAAGGAGGGTTATAATAACGTTATGATGCCCTCTTCGGCCTAGAAACTCTTATACGTTGATCATGATGCTCCTCTATGTTTGGTCCTCCAATCTTTGACTTCCACCAAGAACTAGGACCCTGTGATGCTGCAGTAAATAATTATACTTTGCTGATATAGCTCAACATAGGGCTCTTGTTGTGCGATGATACATGTTCCCAACGACCAATTATGGATCGGCGATCTCGGTTAGAAATGCGACCTATCCACGTGACCTATATATTTTTGCCCTCTCGCAAGCCACAGAGTCGAGGTGATGGTTCTCGACCCTTATAACCATTGAATAAAATGGTAGCTCAACCCTCTTTCCAAACCACAGTACCAATGTGATGGATTCTTGGCCCTTACAATTATGACTTCCACGTTGATGAGTTTGGCCTCTCGGCGTTTAGAAAACCTCTCAATTTCACCTTTCAACAGATAAATATGGCAAAGAGATTGAAATATGACTTATTAAACCAAAAGGTAACTTGCTCCTGGAGGAATATGCCAGTTCAATGCCTTGTGTGCAAATAATTTCGGCTCTGCCCTGTAGCAATCCAATTTCGATGGAGTCGACGATGCATGGTCAAGATCTCAATGATCCTACAACCTCTAATAGGAAACAGTTGGGCCCATAAATACCCTCGAGAGACTAATCTAACAGGAGGTAACTCCACAATATTTCCCACAGATGGCGCCAACAGTGGCGTAGGGAGCCACTGAATGGGGCTGCAACTTCCAATTTCCAGAGACAATCCAATTTCCACACAAATACATAGACAAATTTATAGGAATGTCGAAACTTATTTGAATTTCGATGCCAAAATAAATATTTGTGAATTCATCTCTCCTTTAAAATCAAGGACAGGCAACCAAAAAAGTTGAATTTAACATATATGTTTGTATTGAAGAAGTCTAGAAAATTAGTATGACATGCCACCAATAGAGTCGATGCCCAACTCTACCTTGAACTGTGTCTGCCTATGTTGGGATTTATCTTTCACCAACGCATATGCTGTCTATCCTTCAATGTAGGTTGCAAGAGAGCACACATCATTAAAAGAATCAATCATGACTTTTCCAAACTTCCAATGCAGCATAAATCAATCAATTCAACGATGTTTCAATGCTTAACACAAAGGAGCAGGTCAACGAATAAGACGTTGCTTCAAATGGATATAGGGGGGGAAATGGAGTATATGACAGCAAGAGGGGAGAGCCTCCTGATGTGATGGAGCGCGTAAGGTGAGAATGCTGCATACAATACACAATGCGGAGGGAGCAGGCAGAGCGTACAAAATCCCTGTGTGGATGCATTATTAAAGACGTTACTGAGGCATTACTGACAATGCCTGACAAGATTTTGCCGTGGAAAGGTCAGGTTGCCAGAAAATGGACAGAAATGTAGTTTTCTTGCTGGCTTCCCCAATATTTACACTGAGTGGAAATGTGTGGAAGAATTAATGATTTTTTGTATCCTACAGAACCTGCGCCAAGGGAGGAAAGGAATCCCAAGGGACATCTATTATGTGCGCAGAGGAAAATAGGAATCACTGGAAAAAAATTGCTAAAATAGGGGCTGGAAAAATATGAAAATGCCAGGGCATGACAACAGAGAAAAACCACAAAAGCAAGTGGCTCATTCACATAAACAGGCAATAGATCTCCGACTCTGATATCATGTTAAACACACGCATGGTAAACATACATAAGGAGAAACTAAACACACATAAACAGAAAGATAAGCGTGAATTATATTTTACTATTAACCATAGATGTGCTTTTATAGTACATTAGGTGACCCTTGGATTCATATTCCAAGTGGTCTCTTGGACTCCTTTTGTCCATTCTCCTTCCACAAATCCAACCCCCTGCTCTTGTTATTCAATATGAGTTCACTAGTTCTTCAAGGCTCCAAATATCTTCTGCAACAAGCCCTGATAATGTCTACAAGATTGCCTTCAATAAATGCCTTCAATTAATCTCCAATACACTTGCCTCATCAATGAAAACTTTATCAACCACCGAACGTGTCTCCATAACTCTTTATGATACCCAAGAAATTTCCTTCAAGGTTACTTCATGAGTGCTTCAAGCATGCATTAACAATATCTACAAGATTGTCTCCAAGATAAACTGATACATGTCTTCAAAAATGATTCCAGATTTCTTCAATGAACTGATACAAGATATTATTCAAGGTGTTCAAGGTTCCAAGGCACCAAAATATTTTCAAAAACTTCAAGCCTACTTCAATTAGGGTTTTCTCCAACAATTTCACAATAGGCCCTTTCCAAACAATGGTCCAACATGTGGTATTAAAAATTACATCAACAATGCCACAAATCTCAAGCCAATACAAGAGGTGTCCTTAAGACCTGATCCAAAAATGTCTTCAATAGTTCTATATTCCTATATTCTAGATCTTCTACACAGTCCTTCAACAAGTCTGCTTCAATAGGTCTTCTTCAATAGTTTCCTTCAAGCCAATTTCTAGAGTGTTTTCAGCAATGCTTCAAATAGTTCTTCAACAATCCATCAATGAGTGCTCCTATAATTCCTTTAATGGAGAGCTATTATATAGGTATGAGCACTTAAGGGTTTGCTACAACATTTTCAATGACTCTCCACAAGTCTGCAAAATATGCCACTGTAGACTGATCCAAAACGCTCAAGTCTTAAATGTGCTTCATTGGTCAAACAAAGACTACCACAGATCCAAATACCATGCAACATATGTTACCTTCAGGACAAAAATTCAATCTCTACAAGGCTATTATCACAGGTATGGAAATAGGAGTCACTACAGGTCCAAAAGTATATATTCTCCACAGATCTGTACGTAAGGTTTTCTTCACAAATCACGAGGCTTACATAGGTCTTAGATTCTCTAAAAACCATCACAAGTCTGACTTTTTTAACACACCCAAAACATCCCGGTAATCCGTAGATAAGACCAAATCACAAGCTTGAGGTGGTTGGCCAGAGGACCGAAGTTCTCCACAAAAGAGGGTCGAGTTTCAGGCCTGTAATAGGCCGAATTGCAGGCTATCATAGAACCAAAATTTTAGGCTTTTCTAGGTCGAAATTGCAATTACAAGAGGCCGAGGTTGCAGGCTGAGATTAGCCTATTTTATAGGCATAAAAAAAATGTTTTTAACATTGATTCAAAGTGCAGAGAGAGAAGTCTGAATTCTGGTGCCATACAATTATCACAAAGCCGAATTTTATTCTTCCAGAGAAGCAGATCCAAAGCATATTCCAAAAAACTTTCCCACGAATCTGAATGCAGTTTTTCACAAATTATATTCCCATTGCACTCCTTGTTCTACACTGTGCTTTTGCTTATCTTCACTAAGACGCTCCAAAAAAGAATTTGACATAACTTGTATTTATAGTTGTTTTCCATTCGAAGGGACAAAATTTTTGGAGGGGTGTGTTATGTCTTAGTAAGCCTACATAAGTTGACCAGGGGTTTTTATTTATTTATTCAACATGTAAAATTCAAAAATTAATTTCTCTGAATTGTCTGAGAGTTAGGGGCAAGTAAAGGCTTGATGGAAAGGTCTTTGTAACAGTCATGGTGAAAATTCAATGTAATAAAAGTTAATAAAGGCAAAACAATAACCACAGATTATGGGACACTTATTCGAAGCTGAATGTGGGAAAATTGGCAAAGGAAATGGAAAATGATTTGGAAAGACAAAGTAGCATTAATTGGCATTTATTTATGAAAATAATGGAAATTAGGAGAAACAGAAGGTGAAAGGTCACAGGTTGTATGTGAGGAAGAAAATGAAGGAAAATAATAGAAAATGAAGAAAATAGAGGCCAAATTAATAAAATGGCATCCAGTTCAGTTTTAGAGTTCTCTCTCTATTCTTTCTCTCTCACACTCTTGGACACAAAGTTTTCTTGGAGCACTTCATCATTGGTTCAAGGAAAAAAAAAAGGCAAAGAGGAAGCAAAGATCAAGCAAGGAAGAGTAGGATTAAGCAACTACAATGGGTTTAATTCCAGGTATCGATTTGCATGCGTGATTTCTTTGCCAGATTTGGCATGCCTTGTTATGCATGCGGGTTCTTGGTTCTCTTGTTTTCATTGGCATGGATTTTTCCAAGTGTGATAGCCATGGTGTGATGGGGTTCTCACGTTTTGGCTGAGCTGGATTATCAGATGGATTCGAAATTGAGTGAGGTGGATATCTGAATGGAAGAACACATGACTTAGTGATCCTTGAACCAAACCGTGGATTGTGGTAAAGCCATTGGCCTAGTGACCACTGGACCAAACTGTGGGTTGTGGTAAAGCCAGGTATTATGTGCCTCAGTGGGCCTAGGAATCCTTGACCGGTGAATGCCAGGATATATGGTAAAGCCTAGAGGTGGTTGCCCTTAATTAGGCCTAAGAATCCTTGCTGGTGAATGGAGGTATATACAATAAATCATGGAGGGTGGTGTCTCGGTTATGGCCTAGTGATCCATGGATCAGACTGTGGATTAAGCTAAATCATATAGACTAGGAGACATGAAAATCACTCATGGTGTAGGTGGAGAAATCTGGTCGCATCCATGCTTGTTTATGGCCTAGTGATCCGGTGAGGATTGTGGTAAGTCCTGTTTCTATTGATGAAGGTGAGGTGGTTTAGCCTCAGGAAGCCCTGCTTGGTTCTTTTGGTTTGATTCCCACATTCATGCTTGGAATATGGCACGGGGGTGACTGGCTGAAGAGAGATCTGGCTCAACCAATCTATGGTCGGGTGGAACATGGTAGTCACATACCGGGTTGGCATTGGCATTTATTAATAAGAGTTTCTTTCCATGATATTTTATGTGTAAATGTACTAGATTATATGTAACACTTATGGTTGTTGTATGCTTAGTAATTTGGTTGTTTATACGTTGGTTATGAATGCGTTTTATGATAGTGAAAATGTACGGTTTTCATCATGTTTTGATTTGTAAATGAATGAGCAATGAATATATGACCTAATAGATGATAATGTAGTTAATGACATAAGACATCAATGCTTCTTAGCAATTCTCAGATAATTATGAGACCCCTATGCTGATATTTGTTGTTTAAACCTATAGAATGCATATTTCTGACATCTTTGACGAAATGCCTATCATGGCTAGTATGGTTCCATTCAAGTCTATGTTCAATAATTTGTATTGGCATCATTGTCTCTATGTTTCAATTCATTCCTGTAAATTTCATTAAGGTTTGGGTAGTGACTGGGTCCTATCCTTGAAATTTAGCCTTAAATAATGTAGTTGCTGGCATAATACTAGCTCAAAAAGGCTGCAGTCGCACTCATGCAAGCTCATGTGGGTGACTGGGACCCACAGTCTCTTGGAGGGCTTGGAAAGGGAGTGATTGGGGCTTTAGGTTCTTGATTTGCTGAATTTCCTCAGGGGTTGGTCACTTGGAAAGGTGGGGTAGCTCCTGACAGTTTTGTTGGTGGTGTGGATGATCATTTTGGTTGTGTTTTGTCGGTTCCACTTCCTTAAGGTGACCTAGGAGTTTGAATCAGATCATAGTAGCCTCTCGTCACATGTTTACCCCATCAAATCGATTAACTTGGGTAAATGTGGGAGAAGGGTGTTACAAAGTGGTATCAGAGCATTGCTCACTCGTTGAACTAGATGGCAGTGTGATGATCGTGCATTCATGTTAGTTGCATATGTGTTCTTATGTTTGTGGACTATGTGTTTGTGGTGTTGGTCATGGTTCAGTAGCGTTGCCATGTGAAATTTAATGTCATTGTTCTTCTATGTGTTTATCATGGGTTTATGTCGGTTATGCATTGGAGATGCATTTGAACGTTTGTATGTGATGTGTATGTGTGTGTGTCACACATATGTTTTTATATGCATTGTGTCTAGTTGGTTGTAGTTGCTTCCATGAGGTGATGATGTGTGGTGAGTAAGGTCATGCATTGACTACTGGATAAGGATTAAATGTTGATATGATTATGTTTATATATGTATTGTGCTAATCTGGTCGGTCTTGCAGATGAGATATCCTCCCGAATTATATTGAGGTATGTTGGTTTGTTTATGATTTGGTTTAGCTGACATAGTATGCCTTACAGGAAGAGATCAAGATGACTAGCAAGATGGTAGACTATAAATATTCTACTTATGAATCAGATGAGAAACGTGGTGTTGGGAACTCTTCTGACTTAGAAGAGACATTAATGAGTTTGAAGGAAGAAATAAGGAGTTGCAAAGCAAATAATGACAAAATCATGCAGGCACAAGAGAAACAAGCAGAAGTCAATGTAGTTTTTTTTTTCTCAGTAAGACTAATTCTATTAAAATTAAAAGCAATAGTACAGTGTGGTGTTACAAGCAGGGCATAACAACCACAGAGAGCAGGGCATAATAGCCATAGAGGGATAGAGAAGCAGGGCACCAGAAATGATCAGATATCAACCTCGGCCCCAGGACATGAACAAGAGAGAACACATAGTGGTAAGAAGTGAGACAAAGGAACCAAGTGAGACAGTCCTGAGCAGCTACCTAGAAAGGGTGGAAGCCTCCATAAGACTTTTCTTTCCCTTCTTTTTTTGTAACTTTGAACAAGTATTGTGGGGAAAGTAGGTAAGGGCTAGCTGGAGATCAACATCCACCGCTGGGGTAGTCTCCTTGTCTGAGTCTGAGGAGGCGGACTCATGCGGCCGTTTATGAAGATTTGAGATATCAGCGAGCCTTTCAGGAACTACCGAGGTTGTATCCTTCTCCGCTATTGGTGTCTCTTCATGAGCTTTCATCTCCTCCTCATCGGAGATGGGGGTCTTAGAGTCATTCATTGGTGGTGGAGCACAGGGCTTCCAACTTTTAGATTTTGATTTGCAATTGCCTTTTTTCTGTTGGGCGAGGAAAGTAGTGTAAGAGCTCTGAAGGTGCCCTGTTTGGTGGTAGTGACGACATCAAAACACAGTGTTCTCGTAGTCCAGAGTTTGAGTCCACAGGAAGTCACCCACTTTCAGATTGATTTGATCCGACAGTCCTTTACTTAGATCTATTTCTGCACAAATTCTGCCATAGGTATAAATGCCTATTTCTTCTCTAGAGGGATCCGATGCCAAATAGCAACCCAGAGAGTTTCCAATAGCTTGGAAGACAGAGGGGTGCCATAGATGAGCAGGCAAATTGGGAAGCCTGACCCAGATGGGCAGTTTGGTGATGACTGCCGAGGAAGGGTCCAAATCTGGAAACCAAGGGGTGAAGAATAACCCTGCTTTTCCCTAAAACCATGGACCCCCTGTTAGGGCTTTTTGATATTCCTCATTGCAAGAAAATAGAACAATGAAGAAGCCCTTCAATCAGAGATAACCTTGCAGTTGAATGTCCAGGTGGAGTGAATCCATTGATACAAATCAGCGGTGCACAACCATAATCTGTTGAATCTGCAAATGATGGCAGATTCCGAAAATAGTTCGTGTTGGTTTTCCAAATCTGGGTGGGAGATTTCAAGGGATGGCACCTCCTTTGATTTATCTACCAAGAAAGGCCTGAGGGGTTCCATTTGGTGGGCAATTTTCTCTGTGGTTTGAGCATCTTTCTTGGAGGGCTATGCATGGACACATCTTTGAAAGAGAACGCATGGGTAGAGGATGTTTGTCCAACTGCCCCTCCTAGCATACGAAGGGTTAAAACTAGCAAGGCATATTTTGCAATATTGTAGAATGAAAGCGGGAGAGAGACATTTAGTTGTTTACCTCCATAGATAAGATGTTGAGAGGCTGAGGGTATCCTCAGCTTGAGTTCGAGGGCCTGTGAGATGGATCTCACTAGATCTGTGGAGTGAACCCAGAACAACAGATTTTTGCCCGATAACAGAGCGATTTGAATCTGGTAAGAATGGGCAAGCAGATCCGGCGCGCTGCGGTCCCCCGATGTTGCAATAGGGCTGGGAATCTTACAGATTTGGCGTACCTGAGCGCAACCATCTTTTCTATCGAGGTTATTTTCTACCCTGGCAGCCAGCATGGGTGTAGAGAAGTCCTGACCCAACTGCATTCATTCCAGTCTGGCAGGGTGTGGCCCATGTAATGGAAAGGGCGCATTGTCACTGAAGGGATCGAAAGCGGGGGATTCTCTAGTTATCAAAGCGTCGAGACTCTGTGACGCCGCTTCCATATCTGTCTTTGAGAGCGGTGCAGGGCCGCCGGGGAGCCAAACACCAACCTTTCGAGGTCTGTCACCAGGATCGGTCCCCGTAGAGCGATCAGACATTCGTGACGACATCGAAGGAAGTAACGTATTCCCGTGGCCCTTGGGGTTGAGCTGCAATATAGAGGCAGACCGAGGAAGAACAACAACAACCCTAGCAGCGTCCATCGAGTTTTTTCCCATGGAGACTATCATTGAATCAGAAGTCAATGTAGTTATTCTTCAGAGTTTGTCAGAATTGCAGAGATAAGGACCACTCTAGATCAGCCATGGACAAGATGATGGGACTAATGGGGCATATGGCTGTGGGTCTCATGGTGGTCATATGTGAGATAGAGATGACACGATAAGAGATGATAGATTCTTGGATATTCCAGATAGGAGAGGTGATGGAGACATGTACTATTATAGTTCTGGTTCTGACAGACGCTATGATCATCATCATTATCACCCTTATAGGAGGAGTGATAGGGGGTACTTGTGAGATGAGTTTAAGAAATAAAAGCCACCCAATTTTGATGGAGATTTGAAGAAACCTGAGGATGCATAGGCTTGATTACTTGGCATGAATAAGTTCGTTGAATTTCATGAGTACATAGATACTATGAAGGCCATAATATATATCTTTAGCTTGAAAGGTAAAGCAGGCATCTAGTGGGAAGATGTAAAATGGGCCAGAGACATTAGGACAAAGGAGTTGAGTTGGAAATAATTCAAGAGACTCTTTAGAAAGAAGTACTTATCAGAAAGGTACTAAGACAACGATGCCAAGGAATTCTATGAGCTTAAAATGGGATCAATGAAAAATGAGGAGTATACGACTAAGTTCCTAGAGCTATTGAGGTATGAAATGTATCTTAAAGACGAAAAGGATAAAGTTCAGAGATTTGTCTGTGGATTTCCATTAGCATTTAGAGATCAGATTGATTGTGATGACCCTCAGTCACTTGAAGAAGTTATTGGGAAACTGAAGCACTGTTATGAGCAATCAAAGTGTAAGAATGAATCTCAGCCAAGGTGTAAAATAAAAGATAAAGATAAAGGTAAATGGAAACCAAAAAGAACAAGGCCTCATAATGTAGAAGAGAAAGAGAATGTTGCACCAGATAAGAAGTTCAATGCAACTATATAGGGACATGGGTCACAAAAGCATAATAGAGGTGATGGTACAGGACAGTTGGAGTGTTGAACATGTGGTAAGGAGCATATTAAAAGGGATTTTCCGCAAAATCAAGGTGGTAGGCCTCAGATCTATAGTGCACAGGAGGTGTAGACTGTTGGGGATGTCGGGAAGAGCATTCCTTGTATATATGTAGCGCTAGATAATAGGCAGGAAGATCATCAAACATCTATTATCGAGATGGATGTTAAGATTTGTGATCAAGTTGCTTCTATTTTGATTAACTCTAGATCTAATTATAGTTATTTTAAACCTGACCTGGTGGATAAGTGTGGTTTGAATAAATAAGTGCATGTAGAATATTTGTTAGTGCAATTGGCTACAGTTACCAAGAAGTGAGTTCATAATTGGGCAAGATCTTGTGCATTTGAGTTGAGCGGTATGCCTATTTCAGCACATTTGAACGTATTACTGTTGGGGTCATATAGTATGTTTTTGGGTATGGATTGGCTATATATTCATAGGACCAAAGTGGACTGTTACGAAAAATCCATTGAGTGCTTGGATGATAATATAGAGTAGAGAATATTACAAGGTAAGAAGAAATCAACATCAGTTAGGATGGTGACAACTATGCAGGCAAAACACAGTCACAAAAAAGGGTATGTATTATTTGCAATACACATTTCTAGTGATAAAGGTAAAGAGGAAGAGGATATTTACAAGACAAATTTCCGGACCAGGTATGGGCATTATAAGTTTGTTTTAGTTCCATTTGGTTTAACTAATGCTCCAACAACTTTTATGTGCTTGATGAATATTGCGTCCTTATTAGGCCAAGTTTTTTATTGTATTCATTGATGACATCTTGATATATTATAAGAATGAGGAAGAGCATGTCGAACATTTAGTAGCAGTATTGAGACTGTTGAGAGAGAATCAATGGCAGCTAAGCTCAGTAAATGCAATTTCTTTCAGACAGAGGTACATTACTTGGGGCATGTGGTCTCCAAGGAAGGCATAACATTGGATCTATAAAAGATAAGGGCTATCATGGAGTGGGAAACTCCTAGAAATGTGGATGAGGTAAGATCATTCATGGGGCTAGCAGGCTAGTATAGGAGGTTAATTAGGAATTTCTCTCACATTTCCTATCCTATTATGTCACTGCAGAGGAAAGGTAAGAAATTTGAATGGACAGAGGAATGTGCAACAAGTTTTGAACAATTGAAGCAGTTGTTGAAAAATGCGCCAATGTTAAAGATTGTAGACTCAGACAAAGAGTTTGTAGTGTGTACAGATGCTTGTAAGTGAGGCTTGGTGGAGTCCTTATGCATGAAGGATAGGTAGTATGTTATGATTCATGGAAATTAAATGAGCATGAGAAAAACTATTTGACATATGATCTTGACTTAGTGACGATCATTTATGCGTTGAAGATGTGGAGGCACTATCTTCTTGGCAGGACGCTTGTACTGATGAGTGATCACAGTGGGTTGCAATACTTTTTTGACTACCCAAATCTGAAATTCAGGCAAGCTAGATGGTTATGCATGATCAGTGAGTTTGACTTCAAGATCAGGTACATTAAGGGAAAAGAAAACAGGGTTGCATATTATCTTAGCATGTAGATACAGGTAATCACATTGCAGCTATGAGTTCCTATGGGAAAAAAATATAAGATTGGATTTTACAGGTAGGTCAGCATGATGATAAGTATAGAGGGCTCATGCACATGTTATAGCAGAGTACATGTACATGTACAATTAGTGGTACAGGTACATGTACACGTAATGGTACATGTATAGGTACATGTAGTGGTACAAGTGCTCAAGATGTGGACTATCATCTCTTAGAAGATGGCTTGATAAAATTTAGAGACATGATATATGTGCTAGACAGTAGTGAGCTCAAGAATATTATCTTAAGGGAGTTTCATGCGAAACCATATTCAGGACACCTAGGCTTCCGAAAGACATTGATAGCGGTGAAGAAATTTTATTATTAGCCAAATCTGAAGAAAGATGTGGCAGAGTTTGTGCCTAGGTGTTTGGACTGTCAGTAGGTGAAGGCATAATGTAAACATACAGGGTGACTGTTACAATTGATTGCGATTCCAGAGTGGAAATGAGAGGTAATTTCCATGGATTTCATTACAGGTTTGCCGAGGACATCCAAACAACATGATTCCATAATGGTTATGGTGGATAGGTTGACTAAGGTAGTACACTTAATTCCAATGAAGACTACGTATTCAACTAGTGATGTGGCACAGGTGTTCATTAAAGATGTGGTCATATTGCATGGTGTTCCAAAGTGGATTGTGTCAGACAAGGATGCAAAGTTCACTTCCAAGTTTTAGAAGGAGTTGTTTGTAGGTTTAGCATAGAGTTGGCCTTCAATACAACTTATCATGCACAGAAAGATGGACAAATAGGGTCAACAAGATATTGGAGGATATGTTGAGACTCATAATATCTATCAAACCCTAATAACCAAATTCCTAGGGTTTCCTTCAAACCCTATCATTCTTTTAGGTCTCCTCCATCTTCTCTTGCTTCCATCAATGGTGTCTTCATAGGGGTGATCTTAATGAATTTTCTTTAGCCAAGCTTTGATACCATATTAATTTTTCATAGGGCTATAATGTTCTTTGATTTAGATAATTTTATTTTATTATTTACATATTGAATTAACCCCACATTATCATAACAATATTTAGCAACATATGCAACTATGTAGAAAGAATAATATCATCATAAATGAAACGGAACATAAAGGAACAATAGAATAAAATCATTCACACATAGAGACACCAGGATTGATTGGAAAATAGGGAAAAAACCCACAAGGTGGAAAACCCTTTTAAATTATTCTTCTTATTAGATTGTCATTGAATGTTTCAACAAAGAGAGAGTACAATGATCCATATCTTTAACCACCAAAACTATCTAGAAAAATCAACTAAACAACATCCAAGAGATGAGCCCAACAATGCTAATAATAAAAAACCCGATTCAGAAGCTTGCGGCCAACTGTCATCAATTGTTGGAATCTGCGTTCAACTCTCAAAATCAAACCCTAGGTTCTAACTGCACGAAGAGAGCTATGTGTGCGGTTGAAAGCCTCCAACTACACTAATAGGCTTGTGTGCCTATGGTTTCAATTGAAAATATCTTGTAGCATCCTTGCGGCCGAGAACCCAAAACCCTAATCACATGTGCAAGCTTCAGACCTGTGCGACCATCTTCCGTGAACCAACCTCAAACCTGTGCGAGCCAAAAAAAAGAAATAAGAATAATTTGTGATCTCCAAATGAGGTTCGCTTGACTTGTATTTATAGCCATCCAAGGGTGTCCAATTTATCTTTTGGGCTAACCTATCCTTTTTGTGCACATAGGAATTTCTATATGAAACATATTTTTCCTTAACCAAATTAAATTCTTCTAAGGGCTAGTAGGTGTCTTCCTTGATGAGGAAGATTGTCCAAAGGAGGGAATTTGTCCCTGAGCTACAAAAATAAAAAATTATGTCACATCAAGGCTCACTCAACCATGGAAAATTAGAAATGATATTTTCCAAAAATTAGAAAATTATTTTTGAATTTATGGAAAAATAGGAATATGCAACATTTTCTCGAAACTTTGGTTAAAATTACAAAAAATTGACAAAACTAATCAATAGTCAAGGTATTTTGACCATGAGACAAGTTCTAGAGTCCCTGGGTAGGTAGGGACTAATAATAGTCCTTTCATAAGAACTAATATAATTATGATTAGTAATTTCAAGGATATATAATGTCCAAACAATATTAGGGATACAATAATTTAATAATGTTTATAAAAAAGAGCTCATTTTTAATTTTTGTAAGAGGGAATATTTCCCAACCATATCTATAAGAGAATCTAAATTGAAAGATTTGAAAATTTAATATGCAAAAAATACTTGTAAAATATTATTTTGTGATATTGGTGAAAACTTAATTTCTTAGTAAGAGAATTTTGTTCATTTCCATATTGGGTGTTTAAGAGAGAAGATGAACATGCTACATTTGTGAGAGGTGGCACTACCCTCACATTAGCCATATACTAGATAGATAACATCCCTATTCATGTGGATTCAAGTGGAGTTGCTTATTGTTCGCAAAGGGCTCACTTGGGACTGGGGCTATTGCTAGTGTAGTTTCATTATGTTGGAAAATATTGAAATTAATGCAAGGAGCAAGCAACCCATCCTATGGATTCAACTCCCTCATAGTAATATGGTAATCTCCCTGACTCCATAAGTGATCATGCACAATTCTAATATTGTTGCTTCTAGTCTAAAGCTTCCTTTGGGCCTTCTTGCTTACTCTTTATTGCTTGCTATGGTTACTATGGCTCCTCACTCTTCGTGTTGGGGAAAATCACTTGTCCACCAAACTATAGCAGATACTTCTACAATTTCCTTTCAACGATAATTTCCATCTACCATCAAGAAAAATATTAAATCTCTAGAGGATGATTTCAAAGTGGAATGCACTTATAGAGATGATGGGGATGTTAATCTATTTGTAAAATATTTTGTGCTAGATCTAAGCACTAGTTGCTTGAGATACCATTTTTTTCCAGCCTCTTGAACACTCTTGGCACACAAAAACATTTGTTGTTTATAATTTTCTTTATCAGGAGTTAGACTGTCACAAGTCCAAGGAGTGGCTGGAGACTTTGGAGAAGAAAAGTGTAACAACCCTTGGATGATTTTCTATGTAAATAAAATAAGACCAAGGTTATGGGACATGCATTCCAATTTGAATGGTGGGAAAACATTATAGTGGGCATCACTCGTGGTTTAATAATGTCTATGGAAATTGGCAAAGGCATTGGAAAAGACAAAGAGGCAATAAATGGTACTTAATTATGCGAAATAAATGAAAATAGGAATAAAGGAAGGCGACGAGACACAAATATGCACGAAAGGAAAATTAGAGAGAAAATGAAGGAAAAGGAAAGAAAAATGAAAAAGGGAAGGAAGAGGCTAGACTTCAATGATAAAAAGGCACCAGAGAAACAATTCAATTTTTTTTGACTTTTTTGGCTCAACACTTGTTCATTCTAGCTCTCCTACACTCTTACACACTTAGATAATTCTTGGAGCATTCTACCATTCACTTCATTTTGGAGAGAAGTAGCAAAGGAAAGCAAAGGGAAATAAAAAAAAAGCAAGGGAGTGCAAGAAGAAAGTTGGATCAGAAGCTACAATAGGATTATATTGCAGGTAACAAGTTGCATGTCTAGATTCCTTGTTGAAATTTGGATGCATGGTACATGCATGTGGTTCTTGTTTAAGAATGTAACTAGTTTCGGTCTTCATAATTGTATTTGAGTCATGATGTGTTGTATTTATCAAAAGAAAAAAAAGAGAAATTTTATTATAAAAGAACTTGTCTTATTAAAGTATGGGTTTCATGCTTGGGTCAATTGTTTATAGGTAAAAAGACTCCATTGTAGGCTTCTAGGGTTTATGTCAAGTATCCTTGTCCATGTCATAATGTAATAGACCCTTCTTGGGCTTCATTTGTCAAGAAATAAATTTATTTTAATGTAAAATAGGTCACTTAGGCTTCCTCCACCAAGTTGGCCTCAAGAAGGACAAGTCGGCCTCATCAAGGGAATTTGACCTCACACAAACATTATATAAAGGAAGCAATTCGACTCATTGGGAGGATACTCACTCAAAAATTTCGATCTATAGTTTTTGGAGGTAGAAAAAGATAACGAAGTTGTTGGAGAAGGATTGAAGAACCTGGAAGACCAAAGTAGAGTTATGGTGCAATCTATCTCTCACACGTGTGAAGTTTCTGGATTATAGCTGGGCTGAAATTCTGAAGTTGCTGGGGTCAAAGTTCTAGGTAGTTACTGGGCTGAAATTCTGAAGTTGTCGGGGGTCAAAGTTCTGGGTTGTTGTTGGGTTGTAGCTACTCGACAAGAAGAGACTACTGAAATTTTTTGAATCATATTGGAAGGATGACTTGGTGGAGGAGGAAGGTATTTTGGGTCTAAGGTCTTGGTCTATCTAAATATGATTTACTAGTGGAAGAGATTGATTAGGTTTTCCCCTATAAAGGGGTTTTAGCCCTAGCTGAGTGCCTACATCTGGTGTCATTGATCTTCATGCTTTGTTTTGATGATTTATTGATGAAACAAAGATAAAAGAATAACATAAGAGAAGATAATAAAATCACAAAAAATTCACAAGCAATTATCAACATAAGAAAATATTTCTGCCTTTCTGATTTTCTAACAATTCTTTGGTTATTTTTTGTCATTGGCATGGAGATTTTCCTAGATTGACAGTGGTTTCAGCCTTTCCTTTCCATTTCCTGGATTGACAGTGGTTTTAGCCTTGCCTTTCCATTTCCTGGATAGCCATGATATAGTGGGTTCTTTATCTAGATTTTTGATTGGTTCTTAGGATCTCTAGAGCTTTGGAACAACTTGGGTCCCTTGGAGGCTGTGGATTGAGATGGGAGATCTCTATAGCCTTATAACATCTTGGGTTCCATGGAGGCTGTGGGTTGAGATAGAATCCCTAGAGCCCTAAACAATTTGGGATGAGATCAATCTGGTTTGATGTTAGTGATTTCTGGATTGGTTAGGTGAAATCACTTTGGTTGAGGGTTGAGGCGGTCTGGCCTCTGGAAGCCTTGGTTGGTTCTATTTGGTGTAACCCATATGATCCCCCATTCATGCTTGGAATATGGCACAGGGGTTATTGGCTAAAAGAGATATTTTGATTCAACCAATCTATGGTCAGGTGGTACGTGGAAGTCCTTGACTTGGTTGGCTTTTTCATATGTTAATATGGGTTATTTTTCTATTGTGATCTATGAGCACTTGTACTAGTTAATGTACTGATTTTATGGCTAGTTGGTCATGGATTTTATGACAGTTATATGTTGGTTATATGCATAGTTATATGATGCCCTCTTACTATGGATCTTATTCATGATTTGAAAAGTTATTGAACGTTTGATGAATGCATGGGATAACAAGTGTTTTTGCAACTAGCTTGAGATGGCATTGAGCCTTCTTGATGATTTTTAGATGAATTTAAGATGATCATGATCAGATATGCAGTCACGACCTATAACTACTATGTTTACCATACATTTGACGAAATTCCTATTAAGTGAATAACATGTTTGAGCAAGACCTAGCTTGATTATTAATTGCACATACTTGTTATAAACTTACATTGCATTCTGAATATTTTTTTGCATTTTTGAGCAGCGGCCTGAAGCTAGCCCTGAAAAAGTGGCATAGATCTCACCACCACATGCATATAACTGGAATATTTTAGTCATAACCACATGCAGGAAGGCTTATGGGTACTGTTGGAGCCTCATAACCGCATTCACAATGTGTTATGGGTGTGGTTGGGGTGTCAAGCTTATGAAAATGAGTTCCGACTCAAGGATTGATCCCCATAAGTGGTTGTCAGACTGCTGACTGATCCAGTGTCCTCAAGGGGTGGTAGTATGTGTTCCAGTTTGTAGGCCCCACTTCCATAACTGGAACTTGGAGGTAGGGTCATGTCATAGTAGCACTCAACTCATGTTTACCCTAAAGAGCTTGTAAAAACAGGTAAATGTGGGAGGCAGTGTTACACAGGAAAAAATTGATTACCTTGCTATGGTTGGAAAAGAAACATGGTAGGGTACTCATGTCAGAATTGATAAGATGCTGAAGAGGGAATTCTATAATTGTATCTTTTGCTTAAGATGCAAAGGAGAACCATGCTTGAACTAGCTATGTGTTTCATTTTTTTTTTTCATTTCTAGGTTTATCTTCAATACAAATGGTATTATAAACTCTTAGATTTAGGTGGCTTCAATTTCATATATAACAGACCTACCCAGTTTTCTCTCAAACTTTCAACTATTTTTCTATGGTTTTAGTGCTTGGTATTCCCTGGTTATTCAATGTGCAAGTCAATATGTGTATTTTTTTTATTCTCTCGAATCCTTTTGTGAACCCTATGATTAGGGAGGTATCTTGAAGACATCTCTTAACATTTATTAACATTTATAGGCTGGTTAGGCTTTCTTTGAAAACATTGGCCTTCTGGCCTCTATCTTCTTCTTAATTATATATTTTATAGTTCAAATACAATAAAATAAATTAGCTTATTAAAAAAAGTATTTATGTTGCATTTAGATAAAGAGAAATTGAAAATAAAATATATGATAATGAGATGGCTTGTATATAAACAAATATTTATTAATTTGCTAATTATATGCATTAAGAAATTAGAAAAGTATATTATATTAAATGCAATAATAATATAATAAGTGGACATTAACAATCATCATCATTATCATCACACAAACAAATATTTCATATTCTTTATATTGACATTACTAACATAGATTATTATATTGATTCAAACCTTTTCAATAATGACATAAGAAATTAGAATTAGCATGTTCAAACAACTCCACACAAGGATTTAGTTTTATATAACTTATCTTAAATAACAATAACAATATATATATATATATATATATATATTAAACTTAAATAATAATATTCTATGTAAATTTAGTCATGGTTATTAGAATGACGTTTGAACAACTACATTTCAAAAGGAAATAGCATTGATGATATAATTCTTCATAGAAATTGAATTAAATAATAACTTAAATCAATTTTTTTTATAAATTTGATTATACTTTTTAATAATCCAAATAATAATGTACTTGATACATAATTAACCATAGTTGTCACAATGAAATTTGGAAAGAGATATTCATTATGAAGACTAACCTCTCACTGCACCTTTGAATAGCTAACCCAAAATCCTGACGTAAATATACAATTATTAATCATAGTTGTTACAATGACATTTGAAAAGAGATACTCACATATGAAAACGAACTCCTCATTGCACCTTCGAATAACATAGTTAAAATCCTAGTGTAAATATGCAATTCCTCGAGCCACACCCAAAGAAATTGAATACAATTGTTCCAACCTTAACACTTCCACTTTGTTGCAGTGAATATAAATTTCTCAGGAGATCAATCAACCATAGAGAGAAAAAAATCTATGAAATTGGTTTTTATTTAAGTATAACTTTGAGATATGAACTCTTATTTACCTAGGGTGAGTGCATGAAGTTGATGAGTATAAAAGTGGTGATCAATCTCTTAGAAATCTCACTTACTATGTAAACTCAAATTGCAATACAAATTGTATTTATATGTTCTTTTTTAGGAGGCTTGAGTGTGGCAATTCAACTAACAAGTATTAGGCAAGATAAGCATTTCTCTTCTTCTAAAGCACATATGTGTGTGTTTCTTTACATTTTAAATCCACATTTCTATGAAACATGTGCATTTATTCTGCATGGGAAAATTGATATTACTCCAAAACATGTCAATGTTTTCAAATGGATAAGATCACAATGCCTCCAAAATATATGCACATTTATAGTAAATTGAGTGATTTATTATCCCTAAATGTAAGTCTAGACCTTAAATTAAAGTCTTTGAGGCCAAGGAAACAAGTAAATAGGAGTGTCCCGTGCAAGATTTACTTATGGAGAGTAATGTGGCATAAAGCAATCTAGCAGGCAAGGCCTTCATTTTCATTCAAAATGTGCATGAATTAGAAGTAATTTAAAATATTAAACTTAAGGACAATAGGAACTCAAATGACCCTAAGAAACCTAAGCCTTGATTCATGGCTCATGGAACCCATCCTTGTGTTATTCCCAATGGGTGAGCCCTAGTGATGGCCCATCTTATGGCTTGTCTTATTTATTTTATTCCCGATGAAACTATGACCTATGTAAAACTCTAAATATGATGATTAATATGAGACATTTGGATTATTCGTGTGACTTTTATGAATGCTTGGTTTCTCAAAGTACATGTGATATGCTTTAATTTAATTTTGTCTTTTTGAATGAGATTATGTATTTTGAGACGATGGGCTAATGTCGAAATAGGTAAGTCAAATATTTAATGAATATTTAACACCTTTGTGCATTAATATCCATCAATGACTAGCCAACTCCATGTGAGAGAAAATTGGAATCTTGTTCCTTCTCAAATCTCCAAGGGATTTAAGCATTAAAGTAACCAAACAACCATCATCCTCATTCATTTTACTATTAGAGGCATAGAAGTGCACGAAGGGGTAAACAAGTCCCTCAAATGAAGTTTTCTTAATTTTAGGAATAAAAAAGACAATCATCCTTCAATCAAGGATTGATAGAGATTTAGTTAAGCATTTCATTTTAAATATAAGATGAAGATAGATCAAGGATTGATTGAGATCTAGTTAAGTATTTCATTATAAATACAGGATGAAGATAGTTCTTAGTATAAAGAACTCCCATACAATGCATTTGAAGTGTTAAGATACTCTTGGTGTTATGATTTTAAGCTTTGAGTAAAAAGATTGTTTTCTAGATTTAAGCATGTGGCAATTTCCTTAAGAGTTCCTATCATAAACTTTAATAGGGCCCACACAAGGAAATGCAAAGAACCCCTTTAGCTACCGTACTTACAATTCTACACTAAATTAGAGCATAATGTAGATGTATCGTGAAAATTATTTCCATGTTCTTAATTTGGTATTACAATTTCCCTTCACGCGGTTTCACTTTTCTAATATGATTATTGCATTTATAGCTTTATGATTATGGCATTTAACATCTTGTTCTATATTCTTTAGATACAAAATTAATCACTATTGATTTATTATCTAGTGATAAAGTGATCTTGTTGCAATATCTATTTTGTATAAGAGAACAAAGACAACCACACCTTTTATGCCTTGTTTCTAAGAGTGAATGGTTGTTTGGGATTATCCATTCATTCTTTTCTTTTCAATGTTGGTGTTCTTACTTCTGGGAGAGGAGAGTTTTATTGAAAAGAGCCATTAACAATTTTTATGATTTCAAGATTAGGGGGATTGCAATGTTTCCATTGCATTCTATCGTGTATGAGGATATGGAATTAGCATTTAATCAATGGCACCAAACCCTCTATGTACCTTTATGTTAGTGGCAATGATCGTTGAACTCCTTTGTCACAACCTGAGTAAAAAGGTACCCATACCTCAAACAAAATCTTGATTTGACATTTAAGTTTCTTATATATTATTTGAATGTTTAGAGGGCGATATTGATGATGAGGATCCTTGTATAGGCAATGATTTTGATGACATGTATATATTTGTTGTAACACAATTTTCTTTTGATTAGAGCTATTTTGATTATATGTGCACTCTTGCTATATAAATGAGAACTTTTCATATTTGTGAATAGGTGATTTGAATTCATATGGATGCATATCAATATAGATGTTTTTTTTAATATCTTTTTATTTTTTGGCTAATTGAATTTTTGGTATAGATTTTTTCTGGTTTCGAACTAGTTACTGGTTCAGGGGGTAGATCAATACACTTATGCTAACATTGGTAATTCGATTTGGAATTTTTCTAGTATTGGACCAATTACTGGTTTAGTGGGTAGAAAAATTCACTTCTGATAAAATTGGTAAAAACATATTCCGACAGTGCTTGTGCTCAACCTCAGTTATAAGAAATACAATTCTAGTAACATTGGTGCATAAATTTCAATTATAGGATTTTGAATTTTGGTTTAGTAGAGGAAAGTGTTGAGACTAATGTTTTGGTCCTCAAGAGTGGTTCTAAAAGTGTTCCATCACAGAAGGAGCCGACTACTTGAAGTTGAAAAATAACACAATAAAATGTTCAAATCCAAAGGAAAGCATATTAAAATAGCAAGGACAAAGGTGTATGAAAGGAAACGTATACCTCTCATCTACATAAAAAACACCAGGTTCCTTCATTTTAAATATGAAGAAGTTTTTGACATTAGATTCAGAAGTTGCTTTAGAATTAGATTCAGTAACACTGGATGATATTAATGATATCTTACAAGTAATTCAATAAGATAACAGAAAATATTACAAAAGACAAAAAAGGAATTTGACAAAGTCATTGCAAAAAAAAAAAAAAAATTGCCTCGAGAATCATATTGAAAACTTGATTACATATATTAAGAAGTTAAAAGGTAGAAAGAATTTGTTGGATGACAAATTAGAAACACTCATTCAGAAGGAAACATCATGATTCTCAAATAAGAAAATCCAAGTTGAGTAGAAGGGTATAAATACAAATATAATTAATTTCACACTTTAAAAAGATGTCAATCTAGTTGAAGTAAAAACATATTCAGATATTGAAGTAAAAACAAGGGAATTTCCAAGTGAAGATCCAACACCAATCAAACAACATCAATGCATGAAGAAAATCATATACCAAAAGTAAATCAAGAAAACACTACAAACGTGATAGGGAAGAATCATGTTACAAGAACTGCTTAACAACATCCAAATCACAAGAGCATATATCGTAACCAATCAATGTATAAAATCAATCAATAGAGAAACAACTTATCTCCTAAAAAGTATTCATGCGGGCGCAATTAAGTTTCATGGTAACAATTCATTGTAGAAGTGTAACACTCTGCAAAAGATTGAATTAGAATGCTTAGATCCTTTTACAGTTTGACAATTTTGCATCGAAAGTAGAAGTTCATATTGTTTTGTATCATCAATTATGACAGTTCCAAGAGTAGAGAATGATATGAAGACATTACAAGCCAAGGAGCCCTTACATAAATATGCTCTTGAAGACAAAGCATTTCTAAAGGAGCCCGCAATATATATATATATATATGTGTGTGTGTGTGAATGTCAACTAAAGGACATGACTTCTAATAAAAGGGCATCTGCCTAAGTTTTTATACGGGACCCTCATATTGTAATCTGATCACATTATTCAATATATTATCATTCATAAATGGATTTCCTTATTGTACTCCAAATATTTTGGATATTTAACACATGAACCAAATTCTGTTGTCACATAAAGTACTGCATATATGTGGCCCAGCCCTGTGTTCCAATAAAATTCAGCATATACAGAAATAAAAACATAGTTTAATACAGTGATCCTCCAAATAACATTTTTTAAAATGAATCTCATATTTACGGAAAAGTATTTACAGTTAAAAAACTAGAACCATGAAGGGTATATGCAATGATAATCATAACCTCTTCTGAAGGGCTACTAAGACAGATAAAAGCAGAGTACTCAGCATGTTCAATGATTGAGCATCTTTGATTGAAAAAACTGTTTTTGCCAACAACTAATTATGAACCTCATCTCCTCATCCTTTCATCCCACGATGTGAAGGCAGAGAAGGAACTAGGATCATGATGAAAAACAAATCACGGACTTTTTATGGACTTTGGCATTGTTCCTAAACTAGGATCATGATGAAAAACAAATCACGGACTTTTTATGGACTTTGGCATTGTTCCTAAATAACGTTCTTGCTAAGCTTAGACATATTTCATACCAAAAGGTTTTATGACACCGCATTCAAGCATGAAATATAAGTTCCAACAGTCATAACCAATGTTGACTTCTTGGATATAATAGGGATTATAGAGTCAATCAACGACTCAGACAACAAACTCCGAACAACAAAGACTTCACTATTGACTTGTTACGAGAGGTAAGTACGTGCACCTGTTAATGGCATAAGCATATAAGATTCTCTGAAAAAACATACAAATTTACATGATTAAGCCTCTTTCACCATATATTGTGGAGAATTAAAGAGGAAGCATCTCGAGGCAACCAAACAGTGATTTAGAAAGAAAAAAACTACCACCTTTCATTGACATATTCCATAGAAGCATAATTATTACAAGGTCAAGAGACTGGGAATAGTTTTGAAATAATCTACTTGTCATTTGCACCAGTTTGCCTACATAAATTCCCTGTTATTATGCAACCCTCTGATCATGAACCTCTCTAGAAGCATACATATAGAGAACAGATTATAAAGAGTGATTACTTGCAAACTCTAAAGCCACATTTTCCTGTGACAGTGGACTATAATAATAAAGCCACCCAGTACGGAGATCCTTGAAAAGATAAAAATAATCATATTCTTCAAAAGGACATGCCGCATCCTCTTCCCAGATACATATTTTATAAGCTCACCCTTATAAAATGACAATCATCTTCAACACCCTTTTAATGGAAGAATTCGTTTCATTATTTTTGGTTGTATCCGAAGCAGTTGAGCCATTTTGGACAAAGTAGAACTTCTTCATTGCACTCACTAAGGAACTCTGCATTCCTTTATATTCCAAATGTCTTTGGCATATTGAGAGATGGTTCTATCACTGCTAAATTTACCACTGCCAGCAGTACTTAGGATTGACATTTTTATCCACTTTTTGGCATTCCTGCATACAATACCAAACAGTTGGTCAAATACTGATGAAGCCTGATTTGGAAATGAAGTTTCTGGCAGGAACATAATTGTCATCTACAAATTTCACATGTTTGCAATATAAAGCTGATTCTTATATTGGAAGTGCAGCACTTGCCATGCACTACAAGGTTATCTTCTCCTAACTATTAACTAAGGTGGTAAATACATTTTAAGTTGGACGGAATGTGAGTTTCTGCCATGGATATTACTGGCAGCTATGTTTCTTAACAACTGTACTAAATAAATAACATGTGCAATATATTAAATGGCAAGCATACTGCATATTAAATAGAGTCACAAAATTCATAATTCATTAAATGTCAACCACGCTATAGGTGAACTATACATTAATAATGGCTGTTAGATTCATTAAACAGACAACATCACTTGTCCAATAATTGTGGGATTTAGTACTTATTAGTAGCAGGCCACCGTTGCAGTAAACATAGCTGGCTAACCAGCATCCACTGTAGCAACTGCTGCTACACTTTTATTATAGGATGACCTGGCATCAAATGCATATTGACCTATATAGGAATTTAGACATTTCTGGAGCCAACTAAACATGTAGCAAACATTCCTCTCCATCCAGTAACTCGAGAGAATCTGGTGATGAAAAACCACAAATTTGACAATGAAAGGCTACGATTTTGCGAATTCTGATACTCCAGATGAATTTCTCAGTCTCCATTTTCGTTATAGTAATTCCATGGTGCAATTTCAGCAATCATCGTTGAATTTTTTTGCTAGATTTTGAACAGAAAGACACAGGAAAGAAGGGGTCTATTTGCTACACATTTAATTATTCCAGCATTTCGCAATCATTCAGAGACTCCTCATTTTATGAAATTTCACTTCCCTCTGTTGGAGCTTGGAGCACATTAAATGAGCCTATATTTCATAGTAAAGGCAAAACTGGGCATAAAAAGTGCAGAAGAATTTCCATAAAAATATTCATTTCATTATAGTAATTCCATAGTGCAATTTCACCAATCATAACCTGAATGTTGATTTTTTCGCTAGATTTTGAACAGAAAGACACCAGAAAAGGGGGTCCATTTGCAACCTATTTAATTATTCCAGTATTTCGCAGTCATACACAGAATCCTCTTTTTATTAAATTTCCCTTCCCTCTATAATTGGAGCTTGGAGCACATTAAATGCACTAATATTTCATAGTAAAGGCAACAACTGACCATGAGTGCAGAAGAAATTCCATAAAAATATTTACTGATTCTCTCTTCTTCGTTATGCATCTCTTTCTCATACATGATGGAAATTCAGTCATGAATATTGCTATAACTGATTTTGTGGCAATTGATGCACTTACCAACTTTCTCCCAATACATCCATTGTACTACACTTGTTATATTACTTGGTTCTTAGGTTTGAACACTGCATCATACCTCTTCTAAATGGAAATTCCATCATTATTAAAGAAGATTGCAACCATATTGCAGTCAAGGAGGAGGCTTCCTTGCAAATGCGGCATATTCACAGCATATTCTCAAAACACAGATTAATATGATGATTATGAGCTGTCCTGTGTCATCTTCAGTCGTAGGAAAATATCAAAATGTATCATTAAGAGACTTTGTTTGGCATTAGAATTGGTGGTCATAACTGAATTGACTCTCCTCAATAAAAGAAATAATATTAAAGAGGCACTATCAAGGAGATCTATAAACATCTCTCTCTGTCCAGTATTCATATCAGTGATTTTGGCTAAAGAATAAGAACCAGATTCAACAAAATCATCATATTCTTGCCTTTTTACCATATTCTTGTTTTTTGGGCCTTTCTAGGGAGGGATTTTCCTGGTACCCTAGTGGTTCATGTATTGTATTTATTTCTATTACATGATGTACTTATTTGTGGTTCATGTGTTTTTATTTATTTCTATTACATGATGTACTTATTTGTTCTATGTTGATCCATAATCAAAGGTATATAGCCAAATGATTCACCAACTTTGTGTCGATTAATAAAAACTGCACACAGAACTGTGAAAATTCCTTGAACTGCAGCAATTGACTATTATTCTCCTAACTTAACAGTTTATTTGTCTTCTGTAATTATTATTATGGAAAAAAGCAAATAAACCAAACTGCAATTCTTCACAATAAAAATAACACTGTTGTTTTTGGACAATAGTCCCTGGAAAAAAACCCCGAAGGAAAAATCGGTGCAGCAGATGAAGGGTTTTATTATTATTATGCAACAGTTTGAGAAAATAATGACAACTGATTTCCCAACTGACAAACCTCCAGCAATACACTAGCAAAATATACTGGAGACACCCTTGTCTTCTCTGCAACTGCTCTGGTCTCTCTCTGGCCAACTCGCACCCCTGTCTGAAATTCACACTCCCTCCAAAAATGTGCACTGCTACTCAAAATAATTTCACACAGCGTCGAAATTGCCTCTAACCGAGACATCCTGCCTCCCTCTGCCTCTGGGACATTGATTTGAAACTTGGCAACTGAAGCGAGTCTCTTCTGACAACTCTCATTGAAGTTTCTAGCTATTTGCACTAGCTGTAGTGGCCCTCTCTGCAGATAATTCGGCCTCTCTTCTCCTATTTCTTTGACACTGCAAAATCATTGGGAATCTCTCCAATATTCTGCTCTTCCCAAATCTCCATTGCTTCTTCTCTTTGATGTTGTTTCCCTGACTCGAACTGCACCCTCACTGAATATTGTGAACTGGAGAATTCGATCTGTGCCTTGCTCACAACCTATAAGTTGTGCCCTCTCCAAGCCCCCTTCTATTTGCTCTTATAATCTCTTGTTGAAGCATCAATGGTCAAGATATAATCACGATCGAGGACTCAAATCATCTTAGACTCTGTCAAATCACTTTTCTGGAAGTCTCTAGAGAAAATTCGATTTCCTCAATTAATACCCATTAATTAATCAAGTTTCCTAAGTTAGACTTGTTACCCACCACTTTGTGGGTGATATCCATAAGAGAAAATTTTTCTCCAAGATGGTCCTTAGCCGGCAGCCAGCAACCCCTTGCAGCCACCAACTAGCTCATTGTGCCATTTCTTTGCCACCTGAGCCAGTCATGTGGTCCCTCACCCATCTGTCATGATCGTATGTTTGAAGGTGGGCCTCACAAACATGATCGTATGTTTGAAGGTGGGCCTCACAAACCTAAAGGTATGTCTTGTCATTTGGTGATTGAGTATTAAGTTTTCTTATCATGGACACTTCTAGGCATGGATTAATGGGGGGATTCAGCGGAAATAGTGGGCTAGGTCTGTGCTTCTGTCCCCTAGACCTCTTTTGGATGCTACCCTTGGATTTTATTCCCATGGGATCTCCTTTACTGACCATTTCGTTTTAGGGTGGTACTACATGGGAAACCCTGATTTTGGTTGCATGGTCCCGCTTCCTCATCCACATATATCACTCCCCTTCCATCTATTATAACCCCATTCATCATATTTCCCACTTGGGTCCACATACGATTAGCCTCCCCTTCCCCGTGCCCCCACCTTGGGTCAGGCTTGGAACGATGCCCTGGAGGTTGAAGCAGCTGAAAAGAAAAAGTGAAAGCATAAATGGCCACATTCAATAGGAAATGTACCACAAGATGCAAAATATGGTTGGGACAAACATATTTAGCACGTGGGAAAAAGCTAATGCATGAGCTCTACCCCATACCCATGGCCATCACCCTGGTTCCATAGGCCCTACATGAGCCTCCTTTATCATTCAGGAACCCATGATTGTCCCAACCCTTGGAGGGCAATGAACCTCCTCACCAAAAAGGGGGTATCCACTGCTGTATCTTACGCATCATGCTCTTATCCTTTGAGCCTCGAGCAGTTAATCAAAGAAAAATCATAAAAGGCAAAAGACATATAAAGAAGGGTGGAAAAATCAAGGTCGGGGCACCTCATGTACCACGATTGCTCCCTCTTATACATTATATACCCAGGTGTGGGCTTCCTTTCTTCTAGCTACCCTTGTACCCCGATATGTGGCCCGGGATTGCCCCTTTCATTCCCTGTTCCATTCACATCTTTATCACATTCCACCACCATTTGACAGATGTACCTTGGACATACTATCCCCTATAACGCTAGAAACCACCTAATAAGGTATTTGGTTAACCCCCTATGGAGCTTGGAGACATTAGCACATGCCAAAGGCCACTATGGAAGGGCATGCCATTATGAAGTGTCCACCTGTTGTCCATGGTTTGTAAACTCTTTTACCCGATTACTTTAATGACTTGTTGTGCTAGGGGGCTAGGAGACACATTGGATCTTATGCAGGATTGTAGATGGTGTCCATTTTGAGTTTGGTCTCCCTATATAGGTTCCTAACTCTCTTGAGGGCTACAATGACATATGTAGGGTGTGTGTAGAGCATAGTATTCAAAATTGGCCAGTTCACTGGCCAGCCAGGTCAAACTGGAAGAAAAACCCAGTTAAGGGTTGTCTGTGACAAAAAAACCGGTTCGAGTGGTGCTAACCGACTAGTTTAGGACAAAACAACTGCCACGACCGCGGAGGGACCCACAGATGCGGTTTTGGATGGTAATGGGTGGTTTTGGACAGAAAACTAGGGTTGTTTCCATCCAAAAACACCCTCCCCAATCCTTAAAAGGAGGGGTACCCTCTCATTCGTCTCACACATCTCATTTGGAGCTTTTGTGAGTTTGATTGAGAGCTTGGAGAGTGTTGAGTTTTTGCTGGAGTAGTGGAACAACAGAGAGTTTGAGCTAAGCAGTAGCTATCATGCCTCCAAAAGCCAAGGATACTTCATGGGCTCATTCTATATGATTGATGGAAAAATGATCTGCAAATATTGCCAAAAATTTATTGCAAGAGGGGGTACTTACAGGTTCAAACAAAACTTGGCTAGGATAGGAGGCCATGCAAAGCCATGTGAAGCAACAAATGAAGTAATAGGGAATATTAGGGCAGAATACCTTCAAAAGTTTGAGAATCAAGTCACTGAACCAATAGAGAAGTTTGCGACTCGAGCAGTTGCAAAGTTTGGGAGTCGAGACTCAACCAACTGAGTTTGATCATGATGAGAAGTTTCAACTTTCAACTTTCAAGTGATAATGTTGATCACTAATATGATATATCATATATGTAGATTTGTAGTAGGCCAATGGCCCCATAGTTTGTAGCTTATAGGCTTTGTTTTTTAACTCTAGAGCCCATTTAGAGCCTCATTGCTTATGTAGTTTGTCGATGATATGTATTGCACTCGGTGCCATTTTGATATATTCACCTTTACATGGTATATAAATTAGCAAACTTTGCATATTTTGACTCTCTTGGCTTGGAATCATTGTTTGAAATCTTAATTATTTTTTTTTTGTTATTAAAAATTAATTATTTAATGTTTTTTTTTAAAAACCGGTTCATTGAGATCTGATGTAATATCCTGTTTCAGGTATATCTCTAAAACACAAGCAAACTCCAACAAAGATGGACTGGGAGGGCGTTTACCAGATATTTCACCTCTGAGAAGAGGATGAGATCTGGAGGCTACCTGGCCCTTTCCAGACTCTGTCTAAGAGTATGAAGAAAACACACGAAGTGGTATAGAACTAGAATGCCCGAAGATATAAAATAACAGTAATGCAGACATACAATAGCATAAGATAGAATGTATAACAAATGCTCCAGAAATATAGAGAGAGAATGCTAAGCCATTTTATTATACTGAGAAATATAATGAAGTACAATAGGTGATTAGAATGATGGCACCCAGACTTGCTCAAGGCAAGTGAAGAAATACTCTCAGAATGTCCAAGAAATGGCTACTCTCTGAACTGCGTCCCAGCTGCTGGAAAACTGTCGTGTAACTGCTACTGCTGAAATGAACTGATGATTTGGGGCTGATCCCCTCGTCGGAATGAGTTGAAAATCTGGAATCCACCTCTACTCACTAATCACAGCAAAACCCAGAAATCATATCTGAAATGGCTGATCCCCGGAAAACACCCCCGTGGGGAATTACGCTGTCCTCCAAGGCTCTGCGCAGAGGTTGAATAGAAACCACTGAAATGCAGCCTCAAACTCCACCAAAATCCTCCAACAGGCAAGGGCTGGTCCCTCGTTCAATCTCCAAGCTCAAAACCCCTGCAAGAAACTCAATCCGAAGCTCCCCGAGAATGGACTGCGTCCTCCCTCTCAAGATTGCGCAGTCTCTGAATACCCAACTCCACGGAAAAACCCAAACATCAATCCTCCCACAAACGATGATGAAACTACCTTGCCCGAGCAGGCACTCAAAGTCCCCCGGGGCTAAGGGTGAGATCTTCGATCGGAGACACCCGTTGCACTGAACAGTGCTGCAGACAGGCTAAACAGCCAGCGTGCTCAAAAAGTCGAAGTGACTAGCTCCAAATGCATAAACTCGAATGAATGAAATGAGGAGGCTCCTCCCTCTTTTATTACGATGGCCTCTCTCCAAACCCTAAGGCCTATCTCCTCAACGTAGCCTCCCTCTTGCCACGTGCTCCTCTCCATTTGCGTAGTCTCTCCTAGTGCATACGTGGGCCCCCTCTTTATGTGGTCCTTGGCCCCCCTTGGCTCCCTTTAAGTTACAACGTTGTGCTACTAGGGAGTGACTTTTATTCCCAAAAGTGAGTTATGTCCTCTCTACTCAACCTTTTATTTATAAATAAACTATAAACAACAAAATTGAAAAAAATCGAATATTCCAATTAGCCATTGCTAATTAGGAATATTACAGTCTCCCCCGGCAAAATGTTGTTGTCCTCAAGCAACTGAAGTGATGGATGCTGCAAAATTTTCTCACTCTCCCAAGTGGCATCCTCATCCGGCAAATTCTTCCACCTCACCAAGAATTCCCGGACTGTCCTGCTTCGTAGCTGCCTCTCCCTGGTATCAATAATAGCCTCTCGCTGCAACACCAAATGCCCCTCATCATCCGTGGGTGGTAGCTCATCTGTCACTGTCACCTGCTGCCCCAGTGCCTTCTTCAGGCATGATACATGAAAAACGTTATGAATCTTGCTGCCTTGGGGCAACTCCAACTCATATGCAACCTGTCCAATCCTGCGTATCACCCTGTATGGCCTATAAAAGCGGGGCTTGAGCTTTTCAGCTCCCTTCTGCTTCAGTGACGACTGTCGGTATGGCTGTAATCGTAGGTAGACCAAGTCCCCTACCTCAAATTGTCTCTCCACCCGACCTCTATCAGCATACAACTTCTGCTGGTTTTGCGCTGTAGCCATATTATCCTTGAGAGCTCAGAGAATATCCTGACTCTCTTGGATCCAAATCTTGGCTCTTGAAGCCTTGCTAGCACCAAACATCACATCAGCAAAAGATAAAGAATGATACCCATACAAAGCGTAGAATGGTGACATACCAATGGACATGTGATGTGTAGTGTTGTAGCAGTACTCCCCCAGATGCAACCACTTCAGCCATGCTCGCTGCTGCGCATTGACATAGTTACGCAAGTAGCCCTCCAGCCACTTGTTAACTATCTCTGTCTGCCCATCCGTCTGTGGGTGATAACTGGTGCTCGATGTCAACTCCGTCCCCACCAACCGAAAAAGCTCCTGCCAAAATCCGCCCATGAAACGGTTGTCCCTGTCACTGATGATGGTCTTAGGAAGACCATGTAGCCTGAAAACCTCTCTGAAGAACAGCTCGGCCACCTGTGCTGCTGTTTAGTGCGCGGATATGGCGAAAAAATGTGCATACTTTGTCAGCCGATCAACGACGACAAAGATACAATCCTTGCCCTGCACCATGGGCAACCCTGTGATGAAGTCCATCGAAATACTCTCCCATTTCCCCTCCGAAATGGGAAGAGGTTACAATAATCCTGCGAGATGGCTCATCTCTCCCTTGTTCCTGTGGCAAACATCGCACTCCCTGATGTGTTGGAGTACGTCCTCCTTGAGGCCCTTCCATGAGAACCTCTCTCTAATGGCCCTGTAGCTTTTGGTAAACCCCTGATGGCCGGCCAATGGTGAATCATGTGATGCCTGAAGTATCTTCTTCTTGAGCTGAGATCCCTCAGTCAAGAAGATCCGGTCCTTGTAGTAGATGATCTCATTGACCACCCTGTACCTGTCATCCACCACCTATCCATCCAAAACCTCACATGCAAATCTGTCCTTGGAGTACTCTACTAAAAGTCAAGCCCTCCAGTCTGTATCCAAGCTCATAAGAGACAACGTGGCTGGTCTACATGAAAGGGCATCTGCTACCACGTTGTTCTTACCCTTGACATACTTAATGTCAAAGTCATATGCCTGGGTCTTACTGATCCACTTTTGCTGCCTCTCCTGTAGCTGCTTCTGCTCCAAAAAGAACCTGAGGCTGTTGTGTTCAGTCCTCACCCTGAACCTGTTACCCACTAGATACTGCCGGAATTTGGCCAATGCATGCATGATGGCCAACATCTCCTTGTCATATATAGAATACAACCTCTCGTGTGGAAGGAGCTTCCGCCTCTCAAAGGCTATAGGTTGTCCTCCCTGCATCAATACTGCGTCGATCCCCTCTCCCGATGCATCACACTCCAAAACAAATGGCCGCGTAAAATCCGGCAATGCAAACAGTGGGCAGCTGCTCATCACCTCCTCGAGCCTGTCAAAGGCTTAACTGTGACATGTCCAGGTATTTGGAATACCCCCTTCTTCATCCGTCACAGCAAGGGTCCAAATAGCTATGAAAACTCGTGAACTTCTACCTTGTAATAAGTACATATGCCAATGAATCCCGAGATTACGTACGTTCTACTTCTCAGAGCCAATCTCTAATGTGCTGATCTTCTCCTCGTGGACTCTCCTCGAGTCACCCTATGATATGTACGAGTACAACATCTTCATCAACCCAAACTCCCACACTTGGAGAGCTTGGCATAGGCTGCGCCACCAAAATCGTTTTGTTCTGCCTCAGACTCAGCGTTCTTCTCTGATCTTGCTGCTGAAATGAGATATATGAAAAACTTTCAACACCAAACTTTACTCAGTGGCTGGAGGAATATAAACCAATAAAGGCAGAATATGGCGGGCGTTGATTGTTTCGAAGAACGTCACCAAAAACTCCAAAGTGCCCATAGTGACACACGAAGGCGGTATTAAGAGTCACGTTCCCTCACGCGAATCTGATGGTACCTCGATCTCAAATCAATCTTTGAGAAGAACTGGGCTCCTCTCAACTCATCCATCAACTCATCGATCTTGGGTATAAGGTACCTGTTCTTCAAGGTCTTCTTGTTCAGGGCCCTGTAGTCAACACACATCCTCAAGGTGCCGTCCTTCTTCTTCACCAACACCACGGAAGAAGCAAAAGGACTAAATAATGAGCGGATGTTGCCAGGCCGGCCAGCTCACGGATGGCCGCTCCGTCTATGTCCGGTCAGGCCTTGGGATGCCTGGGGAATTGGTAATCTTGCTGTATGCTGCTGCTCAAGCTCAATGGTGTGCTTGTTGACCACACTTTGTCAACTACCCCATAGCAGTACACCCCCATTTTTTCAAATGGGATTTGTCATGTTCGACGTGGTCGCGCCATTTAGATTCCATCACCAGACGACAGTTTTTATAAATGATGTAAACCCATTCTACATGTAATGATGTAAATGATCTAAGTAAGACCGTCAATGTATGTAACAACCTAGGTAAGCCTAGTATGTTGTTGATGATCTCTATCCTAGGAGGTTTTTTGTCTCACTGATTCACGAAAGTGATCGGCAGAGTTTTTCCCTCCAGCCTCACCCCAAAGCTAGGGTGGATTTTTTCATCAGCATGCTAAGTGAGTCCTAGTGTTTTCTATCGAGTCCTTGTAAAAGTAGTTTGAGCTACTTGGTCTACTAGATCATGTTTTGAGTCGCAGAATTGGGTATTTATTTGAGGGTCTATACGAATGGGTATTCCCCTTTCATGTATGTAAATGTATTATCTCATGTAAAAGAGGGTTGGAAAAATAATTATAATCCCCTCTCAGTCAATTAATTAAATTTTCTGGTCAATTAATTTAAAAAATCTTAAACCAAAAATTTAATTAATTTAGGGTCCTAAGTTAGGATTAAATCTTTAAAGGCAAAATTTGTGGGTCCTTGGAAAATGATTTTGAAAGCCCCAGGCCAAAGGAATATTGAGAATTTTAAGAAATATTGGACCCTTGGGCCTTGGTGGTTAAGTCAAGGTCAAAATTTTGGGGTAATTAACTCAAAAATAATATTTTTGAGTTATTAAAATTGAATTAAATGATAAATTCGTTTTTTCCCCAAAATTTTAATTTCAACGCTCCGGATTAAAAGATAATTAAATATTTTGGACGGTTGAGATTATTTTGACGAGGATCATCCAAACTAGCCGTTAGAGATCTTGTCCTATAAATTTAGAGGTCTTTCTCATTTTTGAATCATCCGATCTCAGGATCGTGCACTTGTTCTTAGAAGCTCTTGTAAATTTTTGAGGAATAAAGCATAAAGACTTTGGGGTTACAAATCTTGATGTTCCTTCTCGGATCTATGTGGTGAATTGTCTCTAAACTCTGCTACTTTGTTTCTTGCATTTTATGGTTGATGGCCTTCATGGATTAATCTGCATACAGGTATCTTGTGCAGTTTTCTGGGTTTATAAAATAACATTCTGATTTTTCCGAAAAGGTCTCATGTTGTTTTCTTAAATCTCTATCGATCTAAGGTCAGGATCTAAGTGTGCAGGGAAGTCTTCGGTTGGATCAGCCGACTCTCAATAAACATAAATCTGAAAAGCTCATTATTTGTTAAATTTCAAGTCTTTCAAGTCTATCTTACGAAATTGGTGGTTTTGCAGGGTTTTCTAAGGCTTGTGCCTCTCACTAAAATTTTAAATCTCTGAAAGTTGTGCCAAAATGAATTCAGATCTGACCATGAGGGTTTTAAAATCTGTAAATTAGTTTGTATATTTGTAAAATTTTCAAATCTGTAAGAGTTTAATCGTTTCTTGGTGTGTGTATCTTTCAGATCCGACTGGTTTCTTGCAGGTTCTGGGTTTAAATCGAATTTTTTTTTTTTAAGATCTGAGGCAGATCTAGCCTCCAAAGGCCAGATCTGGCCTCAAACTGCTACTGTGGGCAAGATTTGGCATTATTTAATTTAAAAGAACATAAGAATTTGAGTTTCAATCGATTGAAAAAAAGTTTGATGGAAAATTTTTAATTTCTAAGTTTGCTGGGTAAAGTTTATGCGTACTGGGTGCATCAAAATCTTTCTGTCTTCGCTACAAAATAAAACGCTGTCCAGATCTGTTGTGCCCCAGCATTTTTTCTGCTACCATCAAGACTCTGTTCGATCTGCAAAAACCTTTCTCCTCTTCAGTCGACCCTACCCTGCCGACGTCCCTCATCAGTCTCTAATTCTCTCTTTTCAGTCCGTTCACACATCCAACGAAACCTTTCCTCCATTGCCCTTGCTGTCTGCATTGGTTTCTTTTTCCTGCAAATCAACTCATTTCCCTTGTCATCGCTGTTGCTTCTCCTCCACGCTGTCAAACAGCTCCAGCCTTGACGTCCCTTCAATTTGCCGTATCAGCTGCATTTCATTCCCGTCCGATCCGTCTCTGCATCGAGCCTTCCTCACGCCTTCCGAGCCAATGCTCCCTCACGTGGTCATTTTATCTCACGCCGTCACCTGAAACCTGGCCCTCCGTCTTCATTCCTTCTTCAACCTTTCTCTTCGCCGTCTCACGTCAACGTGCAATTGAACAAATGCACACGTATGTTCAAAATTCACATGTATATGCGTTAAATTTTTTTAGTGCGGTTTCATTTTTTATTTATTTCAGGTTAGCATTTAGTTGTAATTCGATTTTGATGTTTTAATTGTTAGTTTCAATTTAATTTAGTTTTAAGGTTTAGTTTGGTTATAATTTGAATTTTGATTTAGAATAGTTTAGATTTTAAATTTAATTTGTTTTTAACCTTAGTTTTAATATTGTTAGACTCAGATTTTAATTTTAGATCTAACTTTAGGATTTAGATTTAAGCTTTAACTTAGATTTAGATTTAATTTAAAAATATTAAAAAAATAATAAAAAAATATATAAAAATTTCAAAATTCTAAAAAATTAGAAAATACAAAAATATAAAAAATTCCAAATTTTCTATAGTCAAATGCGCTAATTTTATCTAAAGTTTGACTGTGGAACATTTTGATTTTCGAATTGGGTTATAATTGGAATATCTATTTTTCGGAAATTTTTCAAGCATTTGGCATTCTCATGTTATTGTTATTCATGGTTGTGGCATTTTCAATTAAATATCATTGTGATCAATCGTGTTTTAATTAGCAGCAGTTAATTGTCACTTACTTGCTTATAATCGCATAACGGGATTCTGTTTGACTCCATAAGGCACTGATCTTAAACGTGAAATCTAATCTAGATCTGTGAAATCCTGTTAATTTTATCAAGTATTTGGTGTTTTAGCTGTGTCTCCTGGATTTTTCCTTCATTTCTAATAGGGTCTACCTCCCTTAGCTTGCAAGGAGACAGCTTAAATAGAGAGATTGGGGATAAAGGCGACAGCCCCCAATCTGAGCTGTTGTCGCGGTGTCTTAACAATCTGTGCGACAACATTTTTTGGCGCCATTGCCGGGGATAGAGTTTTTCTGTCCTTGGTCTTAACGACATTTTATAATCTTCTGATCTTTCATCGCCATTCATTAGCTTGTCGCAAGGGATCACATTTCCTGGAGACTTTTCATCTCTTCATATTTTCATCGTCTTATCTTTCGTCATATCACTAATCATTTCATCATCGTATCTTTAGCACCTAGACATTTCGGTTGGCTTGTTGTTTGGGTGGCGACTCCACTTATTAATCTTTTTATTCCCAGACAAGAATCACCCCTGATATCCATCTGCTATCTCTCGATTTTTTCACCTGTTTTAGAATTAGTTTCATGTTCAAGTGGCGACTCCAATTCTTTCATTTCTTACAAGAGTTCCTGCTAAGAAGTTCGCTTCTTGAGGACCTTTTGACTATTCTTGAACATAAATCTATTTCTAAAATCCTAAAAATGATATCATGGATATTTTTGCTCTGTGTAATTTTGCTAATATTCAAGGTTATCCCCATGATGTTCCTCAAATGGATAAATTACCTTCTTTTCGAGGAAATGATGCAGTTAGTGTTAAATCTCATTTGTTTGCTTTCACTAACTGGTGGAATAGATTTGCAGTTGCAAATAATAATTTCGATGATGTAAAGATGAAAACTTTTGTTCTTACCTTTGGCGAAGATGTTGCTGAATGGTTTACGGAAAAGCCTGATAATTCATTTGATACTTTTGAATCAATTGTAACTGCCTTTAAGGAAAAGTATGGTGATAAAAGGGAAGATCGGCATTTGGTAAGAGAGATCAGTACCATAAAAAAGAAAGAAAATGAAACGACTGAAGAATTTAACAGGAGATTTAATGGTATCCTTAGAGAAATATCTCAAACTCATAAACCTCCTGATGGATCTCTTTTGAATTTTTACATTGATGCTTTTGATTCTGATACTTCATATGAGTTAAGGCGGGCTAAAACTGCAAATTATAAAGCTTGTCAATCTTTGGCTGAGGAGATTGAAAAGGATAAGAAAGCATCTGGAATGTCCAAAACTCCAGATTTTGATAGGTCTTTGACAGATACTAAGTTAAAAGAACCTCTAGAAGATGATGATGACCCTATGAAAAGGTTAATGCAAAAGCTTGAAAGCATGGAGCTTAATTAAGCAAAACTGATCTCTGAACATGCTAAGGAAATAAGTGTCTTACAAGCTAGGTTGGACCAAATGGAAAGGGCTCAAACGCAAAATTCCCAATCTAGAAATAATAATGCTTTGCAGGAAAGAGGCCTATCTAATGAGCAGAGACCGACAAATCAACTTGAGTTTGCAAATCTTGTGGATGAAGCTCTGCCTTATTGTAGAGCCTGTAATGCTCTTCATGAAGAGGTTACTTGCCATGTTGTCAAAAGAATCATAGCTAGTAGAATGGCAGGGTCAAGCCATCAAATTAATGTTGTTGGTAAGGACTATCACATGCATATAGAAAATCATGAAGTCAGGTTAAGGAACCAGCTCAGATGATTAAGGATGTGCAACCCAATCATATGCAAATGATTCAAAACATGGAAGCTAACCAAATCAATCTTCAAAATAAGATAACTTCCATGGAAGCAAGTCATGCACAGGAAATAAATGTCATGGAAAACAGGTTAAAGATCATGGAATTTAATCACTCCAATCAAATAATTGCCATGGAAGAAAAACATGTTAAGGAAATGACGATCATGGAAACAAATCATAAGAAAGAGATAAACTGTATGCAAAGTTTCTTCATGGCCATGAAAGCAAATAATGATGAATCAATAAAAAACATGGAACATAGATTGTTGATGATTGAAGAGAATCATGCAAAGGAAATGACTGTTGTTAATACTAAGCATTCTAATCAAATGACTGATATCCAGAAGAAGTTGGAAAAAATGGAAAAATTACAAAAGTTTCAGCCGAAATTTGATTATGAAGATTCATCAACAGATCATAAGACTTCTTGTCTGCTAAAGCCATTCTCATCTCATCACACGGAGGATTTAACTATGATTTCAAAGGATGTTGAGAAAGACCAAGCATATGTGTCGCCATTGATAGAGTATATCCAAAATAATATTGGTCACGTTCCAGGTTCTTCAGATATTTTGTACAAACATCTTCAAGATGAGGACAAGAAATCTATAGTGATCTCATTTTTGACATCACAACCCACTCAGAAGAAGAGAAATAAGCAGAAAAGCAGAAGTAAGTGGTTTGATTCATCTGATGGCCGAGGGCAGCTTGATATTCGGATAAGAAAAAGTCCTACATTGTGCAAGATTGGACATGGCACATCTGAAAAGCAGCCTACAGACTTGCCTGAAAGCAGGCAAATGCTCAGCATGCACTATATTGAGCACATCTGATGCCACAGGGCATCCTTTGTATTGTATCTCTAACCTTACACCTTGTTATTTCAGCATTTCATTTTGCAGTTAGAGTAGATTTACTTTTCATGTTAAGTAGAATAATAAATGAAAGAAGAGCTTCTATTTTTCATGTGCTTAATGTTATATGATGATATTTGGATGGACACTACTTATGTAATGTTGCTTGGATGCAGATTCTGGATTCTCACATTCCTTCAATGAAGCAACGTGTCCCCAAGTAGAGCCAAATGTTGACCACACTTTGTCAACTACCCCATAGCAGTACACCCCCATTTTTTCAAATGGGATTCGTCATGTTCGACGTGGTCGCACCATTCAAATTCCATCACCAGACGACAGTTTTTATAAATGATGTAAACCCATTCTGCATGTTTATGATGTAAATGATCTAAGTAAGACCGTCAATGTATGTAAGCCTAGTATGTTGTTGATGATCTCTATCCTAGGAGGTTTTTTGTCTCACTGATTCACATAAGTGATCGGCAGAGTTTTTCCCTCCAGCCTCACCCCAAAGCTAGGGTGGATTTTGTCATCAGCATGCTAAGTGAGTCCTAGTGTTTTCTATCGAGTCCTTGTAAAAGTAGTATGAGCTACTTGGTCTACTAGATCATGTTTTGAGTCGCAGAATTGGGTATTTATTTGAGGGATGGGTATTCCCCCTTCATGTATGTAAATGTATTATCTCATGTAAAGAGGGTTGGAAAAAATAATTATAATCCTCTCTCAGTCAATTAATTAAATTTTCTGGTCAATTAATTTTAAAAAATCTTAAACCAGAAATTTAATTAATTTAAGGTCCTAAGTTAGGATTAAATATTTAAAGGCAAAATTTGTGGGTCCTTGGAAAATGATTTTGAGAGCCCCAGGCCAAGGGAATATTGAGAATTTTAAGAAATTTTGGACCCTTGGGCCTTGGTGGTTAAGTCAAAGTCAAAATTTTGAGGTAATTAACTCAAAAATAATATTTTTGAGTTAATTAAAATTGAATTAAATGATAAATTCGTTTTTTCCCCAAAAGTTTAATTTCAACGCTCCGGATTAAAAGATAATTAAATCTTTTGGACGATTGAGATTATTTTGACGAGGATCATCCAAACTAGCCATTAGAGATCTTGTCCTATAAATTTAGAGGTATTTCTCATTCTTGAGTCATCCGATCTCAAGATCGTGCACTTGTTTTTAGAAACTCTTGTAAATTTTTTTGAGGAATAAAGCATAAAGACTTTGGGGTTACAAATCTTAATGTTTCTTCTCAGATCTATGTGGTGAATTGTCTCTAAACTCTGCTACTTTGTTTCTTGCATTTTATGGTTGATGGCCTTCATGGATTAATCTGCATACAGGTATCTTATGCAGTTTTCTGGGTTTATAAAATAACATTTTGATTTTTCCGAAAAGGTCTCATGTTGTTTTCTTAAATCTCTATCGATCTAAGGTCTGGATCTAAGTGTGGAGGGAAATTTTTCTTAAGATTGAGTGTCTGGGGAAGTCTTCAGTTGGACCAGCCGACTCTCAATAAACATGAATCTGAAAAGCTCATTATTTGTTAAATTTCAAGTCTATCTTACGAAATTGGTGGTTTTGCAGGGTTTTTTAAGGCTTGTGCTTCTCACTAAAATTTTAAATCTCTAAAAGTTGTGCCAAAATGAATTCAGATCTGACCATGAGGGTTTTAAAATCTGTAAATTAGTTTGTATATTTGTAAATTTTTCAAATCTGTAAATTAGTTTGTATATTTGTAAATTTTTCAAATCTGTAAGAGTTTAATCGTTTCTTGGTGTGTGTATCTTTCAGATCCGGCTGGTTTCTTGCAGGTTCTGGGTTTAAATCAGAATTTTTTTTTTAAAGATCTGAGGCAGATCTAGCCTCCAAAGGCCAGATCTGGCCTCAAACTGCTACTGTGGGCAAGATTTGGCATTATTTAATTTAAAAGAACATAAGGATTTGAGCTTCAATCGATTGAAGAAGAGTTTGATGGAAAATTTTTAATTTATAAGTTTGCTGGGTAAAGTTTATGCGTACTGGGTGCATCAAAATCTTTCTGTCTTCGCTACAAAATAAAACGCTGTCCAGATCTATTGTGCCCCAGCATCTTTTCTGCTGCCATCAAGACTCTGTTCGATCTGCAAAAACCTTTCTCTTCTTCAGTCGACCCTACCCTACCGACGTCCCTCATCAGTCTCTAATTCTCTCTTTTCTGTCCGTTCACCCATCCAATGAAACCTTTCCTCCATTGCCCTTGCCGTCTGCATCGGTTTCTTTTTCCTGCAAATCAACTCATTTCCCTTGTCATCGTTGTTGCTTCTCCTCCACGTTGTCAAACAACTCCAACCTTGACGTTCCTTCAATCTGCCGTATCAGCTGCATTTCATTCCCATCCGATCCGTCTCTGCATCGAGCCTTCCTCACACCTTTCGAGCCAATGCTCCCTCACGTGGTCATTTTATCTCACGCCGTCACCTGAAACTTGGCCTCCGTCTTCATTCCTTCTTCGACCTTTCTCTTTGTCGTCTCACATCAACCTGCAATTGAACAAATGCACACGTATGTTCAAAATTCACATGTATATGCGTTAAAAATTTTTAGTGCGGTTTCATTTTTTTTTTTTTTCGAGTTAGCATTTAGTTGTAATTCGATTTTGATGTTTTAATTGTTAGTTTCAATTTAATTTAGTTTTAAGGTTTAGTTTGGTTATAATTTTAATTTTGATTTAGAATAGTTTAGATTTTAAATTTAATTTGTTTTTAACCTTAGTTTTAAATTTTAATATTGTTAGACTTAGATTTTAATTTTAGATCTAATTTTAGGATTTAGATTTAAGCTTTAACTTAGATTTAGATTTAATTTTAAAATATTAAAAAAATAATTAAAAAATATAAAAATATAAAAATTCTAAAAAATTAGAAAATTAGAAAATATAAAAAATTCCAAATTTTCTATAGTCAAATGCGCTAATTTTATCTAAAGTTTGACTGTGGAACATTTTGATTTTCGAACTGGGTTATAATTGGAATATCTTATTTTTCGGAAAATTTTCAAGCATCTGGCATTCTCATGTTATTGTTATTCATGGTTGTGGCATTTTCAATTAAATATCATTGTGATCAATCGTGTTTTAATAAGCAACAGTTAATTGTCACTTGCTTATAATCGCATAACGGGATTCTGTTTGACTCCATAAAACCTTGGTCTTAAACGTGAAATCTAATCTAGATACGCGAAATCTGTTAATTTTATGAAGTATTTGGTGTTTTATTTGTGTCTCCTGGTTGTCCTTCATTTCTAATAGGGTCTACCTCCCTTAGCTTGCAAGGAGACAACTTAAATAGAGAGATTGGGGATAAGGGTGACAACCCCCAATCTGAGCCATTGTCGCGGTGCCTTGACAATCTGTGCAACAACAGTGCTCAAACCCTCGGTCTGGTGGCTGTCCCAGCGAAATCTCCCCAAACACTGTGGCATACCTGTCAAGGATGGACTGTATCTCTGGGTGCACCGTCTGTCCTGTAGTCCCTGCCTCTGATGCACGCAGCTCCACTGCCCACTCTATGTCTCCCTTAAGGAAGACTGCCTCCATCCGATGAGCCGAAACAGTCTGAGGCGGATATGTGCGCTATCCCCATATCTTCTCATGCCTCCCTGTCTTCTCATCATCCCACTCTATCTCTAGGGCCTTCCAATCTGTCGTGACCTTCCCTAGAGTAATAAGCCACTGAACACTTAGTACCATGTTGGTGTCCGGAATATTGACCACGAAAAATTGATCAGTCAGTGTGTAGGTGCCCATCGTCATTGATAACTCTGGAACATAACGAGCACACATCATGGTCTGATCTCCTGGGACCAAAACTGAGAATCCATCGAAGCTCTCTGTCTGTATACCTCTCCCGCTCAACCATACGGCCATCGATGAAGTTGTGGGTTGCCCCCTTGTCAACCAGCGATACTCGGCGGCACGTACGCATCCCCGTACGCGTGGCGGCTCAAATGCCCAGAACTCCTCGCAATCCCCTGACCTGCCATTGGGTGTCAAAAACCGCACCACTGTGTGGTGGTGGAGGTGGCAAAGGATCATGTTGCATATTTGTCTCACCTCCTCATCCTCTCCTCTACGTGGTCCTTGGCCCCCCTTGGCTCCCTTTAAGTTACAACATTGTGCTACTAGGGAGTGACTTTTATTCCCAAAAGTGAGTTATGTCCTCTCTACTCACCTTTTTATTTATAAATAAGCTATAGACGACAAAATTGAGCAAAATCGAATATTCCAATTAGCCATTGCTAATTAGGAATATTACATCTGACCAGTCCCAGTTTGACCGATTCCAGGTTGAAACCCAGTTAATTAGGTCCACCGGTCCGGTCATATGTTCCGGTTTTTTAAACTATGGTGTAGGGAGCCATGGGCCTCCACATCAGTAGACAACACTCCATGGATCCCCAGAGATGTTCAGAGATTGCTTGAGATCCACCTATTGGACGAGGAAGATGCACCTGGTACACCATGTGGTCCCATTTCTTATCAAAGACAATTCATCAAGGACAACTCAAGAATCCAAGTTTTAGCAGGATTTTAGGGATTGGGAAACTCCTTTACAAGTGGGTCCTTCTTCCTCTTTGGACACTAGGTGACACAGTGACCAAACTCACCACATCTGAAGCACCTTACCTTCGACAGGTCCTTCTTCACTCCCTTTGAGTCTTGTTGCTGACTGAGACTTTTCTTCGCCTTTCCCTTACCTGCAAGAGCTACATTCTCTTCTTCCTTCTCCACCTTTGGTCCCTTGCTACTGCCGCTGATAGTACCTTTTGCAAGGCTAAGCCTTAGCTCCTACTAAATGAAGTCATCCCATAGGCGATCCCAACCTGGAAGTGTGTCTCGTTCATAAATTACTTGGACGAATGTATGCCACTCCTTTGAGAACCCGTTGAGTGTCGTGCACACCAATTTACTATTTGAAGGTTTCTCTCCTACAACTACAAGTTTGTCTCTGATTTTCTGAATCTTGGTGAGGTAGGGTGTATCATCCTTACCCTTCTGCATTTTGACTGACCTCAACTTCTCCTTGAGAATCATTTTTCGATTCTTAGATGGATCTTCGTACAACCTCACAACGACATCCCACATGTCCTTTGTTGTATCCTTATTCGCTATATGATCCCAAACTCCGTGTAGGACCATCGTCTTGGTCTTGGCCATCTCTTTCTTGAAGGTTTCCAGTTGTTGTGGATCTACCAGCTATGCCATTACATATGTGACAAATTCCTTCAAGCCATGCTCATCCAATAGGAATTGCATTCTAGATTTCAAGACGCCAAAATTAGAGGCTTCGTCAAGTCTGTCTTGATCTCTAAGTCTTGTTATGGCCATCTCTACGAAACTCATAAACTGCAGAACTATATGTTGAAAGCCTCCTCCTTCCGCCAGCCTACGTTGGCCTTCCTGCTGCACTCGCACTCCCTGTTAGAAATGCGCAGATCTGCTCTTGCACTTGCTTATGATGTTCTTCTCGGATGTAATATTTTGAATAGGAAGTAAACATCAATATAAAGCAACATAAACAAAAACTACAACAAATAGAGAGACACCATGTAAAGCACTGCAAACATTGAGAAAAGCTGAGCCATTTTGATTTTAGTATAAATCTGAAAGAGGGAATGAGTGCAAGAGGTGATCAGAATGATGGCACCTTGGCTTGCTGAAGGCAAGCTGAAATAACTCTCAAACCCTGCTAAGAATCGCTACTTCTCCTTTGGACTATGTAACTCCCTGAGCTGCTGCTGTTGGAAAACGCTGCTTCTGCTGGAATGGAGTTGCTCTTTGGGGCCGTTCCCCTGCTCAGAAAATTGTGAAACTACGGATATGAACTCTCCTCCAAAAACCCGGAAAAATCTAGGAAGGAATTCCGGAAAGGCTGACACCGGAATCTGACCTCCTTGGGAAAATTACGCACTCCTAGTGAGTACGCTGGCCTCTGAATTGAATGGCTAGAAATGCTGGCCTCAAACTACTCCAAAAGATCACTTGTGAAGGGTTGATCTCCTCACACATCTCCTGAACTGAAAATGTTGAATGCCCCTCTCTCGGAGCTACCCTCCTCCAAGACTGCGTAACTCCTGTGAGAGACTGCGCTGCCTCAAAACTATGTAACTCCTGGATGGCAAATGCTGCATTCTCTGCTCTGAAAACTCAAGGTAAAGCTCCTCACTTGAACGGGCACTCGAAGTCCCCCGAGGCTGAGGTTGGGATCTTTGCTCGGAGACACTCGTGTGCTGAACACACTTGCAGACTTAGCTAAACAACGTAAGCGTGCTCAATATCTGTTACACAAAAGTTCTGAAGATGCATAATAGAATGAATGAGTAGCTAGCCTCTCCCTCCTTTTATGCTTGAGACCCTAACTCTCCCTTAGGTTCCACTATGTTGCGTTGTCTCCTCTTGCCACACTGCCCTGCCTACTCTGCATTGTCTTGGCCCACGCTGCCACTGAGCTGCCTGGCCCACGTTGCCTCTGCACTGTCCCTCTCCCTTGTGAAAAATCCTAGATCCGGATTCCTATTGCAATAAATCCAAATTACTTCTTCTATTATGTTTCATAATTATTTCATTACTGTGAAATATCAAAGTAATTTCTGAAGCAATCTACACAAATAATGCTGCGGAATAAATCTAAGTGCTAAAACAATATGAAAAAAATACAATGAAAAGCATCCACATGTGACACAGTGATTTTTGGACTAAGTCCCCAGAAAAAAACCAACTTGGGAAAACCGATGCAACAGATCTGAGGGTTCGTATTATTAAGCAGCAGAATCTTGAATACAACTAGGGTGCCAACATCCGGCAAACCCTTCACAGAAATCTAGACAATCTGGTGAAAAATGTGAGATATGCCTCTCTCTGCAAGTCTTCAGCGGATCTGACAGCGTTAGTGAAGCCCTCACTGCCTCTACGTGATTGCCTACGCTCATATCTGCTGCACCAGTTTTCCCGAGTTGGGTTTTTCCGGGGACAATTGTCCAAAAATAACGGTGTCTATGTGTGAATACTGGTGCTATTTCTTTCATGTTGTTTATTTATCGTGAAGTCTGTAGCATATTTTATTTTGATATTTAACATAGAAAAATGCTAAATAGTTGTGTGAGAATGCAATAGAAGAAATATAATCAGTAGCTACAATAGAATTCTACATTATAGAATTTTCACATGGTATCAGCGCTGTCAAATCCAAAGGAAGCAGAGTTAGAGAAGGGACTGCGTAATCCAGAAGCTTCAGAAGGGACGCAATGCAGAGAAAAGAAAGCACAGATAAGTATGGCAGACTTAGATGTTTTATCCTTTAGGTTAGAAGAGGATTGTGCATATTTGTCAAGTTCAACATCTGCAGGAACCTGGTATATTGATAGCGTGGCTTCAACTCATATGACTGGAGTACAAGAATATTTCTCGAGCTATAGGGAGAAACAGATGAACTTCCAAATCACTATGGGGAATAGCACGAAATGCACTTCAGTTGGGAGAGAAGCCATAGTGTTTCAGATGGAAGCCGGAACCAGTGTCAAGATCACAGATGTACTACATGTGCCAGGGCTAAGCATGAATTTAATCTCAGTATCTCAGTCGCAGGACAAAGGGTATGACATACACTTTGCCGGAAAGAAGGTATATGTCAAGCACCCTAGTTGGAAGCAAACAAGGAAGATTGGAATTAGAAGCAACAAACTATACAGGTTGCAGCTTGAGTCTCTGATGGCACTAATCAGTAGTAATATTGAAGACAAGAAAGTGTTGAATGAATTTTGACATAGAAGAATGGGACACTTGCACCATGGTGCATTGAAATTGCTTAGAGAAACAGTTGATGGGGCACCTGTTCTCAGTATGGAGCATGATGATGTATGCTGAGGATGTGTACTTGGGAAGTATGCTAAGGCAACTTTTCCCAGAAGTGAAAACCGATCAACAAGCATATTGGGACTGACACACTTAGATATATGTGGACCTATGTCCACTAACACTCTCAAAGGTGGAAAATATTTTGTTACATTCATCGATGACCACTCCAGGAAAACCTGGATCTACTTCCTAAAGACTAAAGATGAAGTCTTCGAAAAGTTCAAAGAATTCAAAGCTCTTGTTGAAAATATGATGGGGAAGAAAATCAAGACGTTGCATTCAGATAATGGTGGAGAATACATAGATGGAGATTTCACAGAGTTCTGCACAAAGGAGGGCATCAGGAGGGAGTGGACTGCGCCATACAATATCAAACATAATGGTGTGTCAAAACGGAAAAACAAGACAATTGTAGGTGTAGCCAAGGCTATGTCATTCAACCTTGAATTACCCAGATATTTATGGGCTGAAGCCTGGAACACGACAATGTACATCCAGAACAAGACTCCTCATAGAGCATTGGGGAAGAAGACTACTGAAGAGGTTTTTATAAGGAAGAAACCGTGGTAGGGCACCTTCGGATATTTGGTAGCATGGCATACTGTCATATACCAAGTGAGAAGAGAAGCAAGCTTGATCAGACTGCAGAGAGGGGGGTATCTTGTAGGATACAGTGAAACCTCCAAGGCATATAGGATCTATTTTCCTAGCAACAGGAAGGTTGTGATAAGACGCAATGTCAAGTTCATGGAAGATAGAGCTTTTCAGAAATCGCATGATATGCCGACAGAGTATCAAACTGCAAAAGTTCCTTTAGTGCAAGAGCAACAGGGGCACCAAGAAGATCACACAGAAAGACAGACGATGGTACCTAATACAGGTACTAACATTTTCACAGAAGAGGATCAGGAGGAGACTCAGTCTAAGGATCAACTTGATCAAGAGGAAGAGTTAAGAGAACAACCTTCCACTAGTGGTCAGATCAGCAGAGAGGTTCAACAGACACTGAGGGACGCAAAAAACTTTATCGGGACTCCCAGGAATGGGAAGAGGCAGCGTAGATCTCTTGACAGGTACCAAGCTCTGGTTGCCTAGGTAGAAGAACCTTCCAGCTTCCAAGAAGCTGTTCAGCACCAGGTATGGGTAGATGCCATGATAGAGGAGTATGCTTCCATCATGACAAATGATGTCTGGGAAGTTGTGCCCAGACCCCAGAGCAGATTAGTTGTTGGATCGCGATGGATCTACAAGATCAAATACGCTGCAGATGGTAGCGTAGAGAAATATAAGGTAAGGTTCGTGGCAAAAGGGTATGCTCAGAAGGAAGGCATTGACTATGAGGAGACCTTCGCACCAGTTGCCAGATATACCTCCATCTGAACTGTTGTACCCTTAGCAGCACAGATGGGATGGGAGATTCATCAAATGGATGTCAAGACAACGTTTTTGAATGGAGAAATTGAGGAAGACGTATATATCAAACAACCAGAGGGTTTTGAGACTCATGAAAAGAAGTCTCATGTATGTAGTTTGAAGAAGGCCCTGTACGGGCTCAAGCAGGCTCCGAGAGCAAAGCATGGTATGGTCGAATAGATAGCTATTTGCAAAAGTTGAGATTTGCCAAGAGTGACGCAGATCCCAATCTTTACTATTTGTTGGTAGAGGATGAGCCATTGGTATTAGTACTATATGTAGATGATCTGTTTCTCACAGGATCATCTAGGTTCATCAAGGATTGCAAACGGAATCTAGAAGCAGAATTCGATAGACAACGTTCTTGAATGGAGAAATTGAGGAAGAGGTATATCGAACAACCAGAGGGTTTTGAGACTCATGAAAGGAAGTCTCATGTATGCAGATTGAAGAAGGCCCTGTACGGGCTCAAGTAGGCTCCGAGAACATGGTATCGTCGAATAGATAGCTATTTGCAAAAGTTGAGATTTGTCAAGAGTGACGCAGATCCCAATCTTTACTATTTGCTGGTAGAGGATGAGCCATTGGTATTAGTACTATATGTAGATGATCTGTTTCTCACAGGATCATCTAGGCTCATCAAGGATTGCAAACGGAATCTAGAAGCAGAATTCGATATGAAGGATTTGGGTTTGATGCATTACTTCCTAGGATTGGAAGTCTGTCAGAAGAATGGTGATATCTTCATGGGGCAGGAGAGGTATGCCTTAGAAATTGTGAAGAGGTTCAAAATGCAGGATTGCAGGCCTATGGCTACTCCCATGATCACAAATTGGAAAAAGATAGATGCATCAGAAGATGCAGAAGTGGATCCCGCCTTATACAGACAGCTCATCGGGTCATTGATGTATCTAGTTAACACCAGACCAGACATTTGCTTCGCTGTCAACACTCTTAGTCAGTTCATGGTGGAACCCAAAAGAGTGCACTAGGAAGCAATAAGGCACGTGCTAAGGTATGTACGAGGAACAATCACATTTGGTATACGATATGGCCGAGGAGAGGATGTCAGACTCAGTGGATTCACATATGCAGATTGAGCAGGAAGCTCAGTGGACAAGAAAAGTACCTCTGGGTAATGTTTCAACGTTGGATCAGGAATGGTGTCCTGGTGCAGCAGGAAACAAAAGTCAGTAGCATTGAGCACAACTGAGGCAGAGTACATGGCAACTAGTACAACTACATGCGAAGCCATTTGGCTTCAGAAACTTCTTGTGAGTCTATTCAGAAGCAGGATGGAGCTGAGTTGCATTTACTGTGACAATCAAAGTTGTATCAAACTCTCTGAAAATCTAGTATTTCGTGATCGGTCCAAACATATTGACATCAGGTGTCATTTTATGAGAGACTGTGTGCAGCATGGGGCTATACAACTCCAGTACATTCCCACAGGAGAATTGACAACAGATATACTCACTAAGGCTCTGGGGAGGATTAAGTTCACTCAGTTCAGAGAACAGTTGGGTATGACTGAGAATCCATTTCGGTAGTCAATGGATCTTCAGCGTAGCAGAGGGAGTTGTAGTACAATGGCAGTTGGCAGCAACATGCAGAGTCAACAGCAATACAAATACATCATTTTTGTGCAGTTTTGGTGAGCAACATCAACAACACAACAGTAGATGTTCCAGAAGTCAAATCAGCAACATAGTGAGTTGTTTTGCTAGAGCACTTTCCTTGCTAAGAGGGAGTGTTGATTTATGGTAGCATTAGATGTGCTCTAGCCTTGTAACTTTGGACATAGGCTAAGACACATGCATTCCATAAAACCCAGAAATGGTTTTGAAAAATTCCACTTAGAGATGGTTTAATTAAATTAATTAATCGTTTTTAATGTTTCCCTAATTCTAAACTTAGGGAAACTGATTAATTAAAGGGTATTAATTAAACCAAGTGTGAATCTTCTAGATAAAGTCATGGATCACCTCCAAGTTAATCTTAGCCCTTGATTATGTTTTAATCTTGGCTGTTGAAGGGTCATTGAAGGATTATAAGGAGGGTGAGGGGCCTATGGAAATCACATCAGATGGAGAAAGAATCAAGAGATTGATTTCTTCAGCCGAAGGAAGAATCGAAGTGATTCTAGATTGCAGAGAGGGGAAGATGGTATCTCTAGGAGGCAGAATTTCTGAAGAATAAGGAGTGCAGGAAGAGAATTGAGAAGGGAGCCATAGCAACAGTGCAAAGATAGCCAAGCAGCAATTACGCTGGGCCAGCGTAGAGCAACAGAGGGAGTTTCAATTTCAATTGGGGAGACAACTGAGGGTTCAACCAGTCGCCGGAGGGCATCTTCGGAACAGGAGAAAACTCTAGTCTCACATTGCAGTGAGCTCCGAGGCAGCCATAACGAGCAACAACAGCAGTGACGCAGTGACAGTGTGAGTGATGCAGTCACTAGAAATCACACGAAGGCATTTAGAGTGGGTGCAGGTTCGTGCCAAACTTCATGGTGAAGTGAGAATTGTCTCACTAAGCTCATTCTCATCAGACTTCTCCAGGTGAGTGATTGATAAATACAATCACACATTTGTACTCAAAATTTTTTCATAATAAAGAAACCTTCTTGTCTGCTGCACCGGTTTTTCCGAGTTGGGTTTTTCCGGGGACAATTGTCCAAAAATAACGGTGTCTATGTGTGAATACTGGTGCTATTTCTTTCATGTTGTTTATTTATCGTGAAGTCTGCAGCATATTTTATTTTGATATTTAACACAGTAAAATGTTAAATAATTGTGTGAGAATGCAATAGAAGAAATATAATCAGTAGCTGCAATAGAATTCTACATCATAGAATTTTCACACATCACAGATTCTAATGAACCCAATAAGTCCTAGCATCTCTATTAGGTAGCCTAGAATAGGCTTGCGGTCCTCTTGTAATTGCTCCAAGGCTTGCGACCTATCAAATAGGGAGATCATCCACCATGATGCCTTGGCCTGCCCTTGCTACATTTTGGATCCATCAAAGCCCATAGACAATCCTACCAACAACCCTTGGATACTTCGGCCCTGTCCTCCTTATGTTGTGGCTATTTCAAAGAGAAGAGATCATGAGAAGTGATCTATCAAATGAGGATGAGGGAATGCCCTTATATACAATTTGATATGATGATTTTGGAGGCAAATTCAAAATTCAAATTTTCACTTTTTCTTGCCTAAACAAAAATATAGCTTATATCATTTTCTTTGAATAAACAAATATTTCCTTAACCAAATTTGACATTCTTTAGATCGATTTTAGTCCTCTCAAAAAGAGGAATTCACTGGGATTATTATCTTTATCAATTAAACAAATCTAAGTGGAATTTGGCCCTAGTTTCCAATTTTAACATCAAGGATATGTGCAAGATAGTTTGCACATATCAATCCAAAATATATGGAAAATATAAGCTAACAACATTCAAATATGCAAGAGAATTGAAGCATAGTAGCAAAATTATGGAAGGATATCACCTCAAAATGTCAAGCGAACACCACCAAAATTGCCCCAAAATCTTTGATTATATTAGCAAATTGCAAGCACAAAATAGTAGAGTTTCCTCCACCCTAAAAGCTCATAACAAGAATACATAGTGAGAACCCATTGCTCACTTAAATAGACGCTTGGGAGCCAATCCCGAGGAAAATGGTGACAATCCCAAAGCAAATGGGTGACAATCCCTATGCTCCTCCATGCAAATTCAAATTTCCCAAGTGACAACTCGATTTCCTCCTTAGATGCCCACGCAATTCTTGATGAGGGAGACTTCATTGAGATGAGGGGACATGTGGGAGAGTGAAGTGGAGTGGTAGGAGAGCACTCTCCACCTCACTCAAGTGAACTCCAACCGAATCTCAAGCCAACTCATGATATCTCCTTGAAGCTCGAGTTAGCCTCCTCAAATCATGGATCTTGTCACTTGAAACTCGTTGTCTTTCTCCAAGAAATTCGATTTCCCTTTTTGTCACATGTTTCTCCTTGATTCTTGGTCCATGGTGGAGTCCACATCACTCTTTAACTCCTTCATGATTTTCCACCTCATTTCCACATCATTTAGCATGTGTGGATATTTATTTTCTCCAATTTATTTAATTGTTGGGCTAATTTATTCCCACATTTTCCACTAAACTTCAGAAAAGTGGGTTTTTAGGGTCTAGAACTTATTTTTTACCCTTCAAAGTGTGTCATAGTAAAAAGTTGAGGGTGAAAGGTGTAATTATGAGCACACATACCCCATATAAATTCTCTAGACATTACGATTACATTTTACATTCATAATTTATTCAAATTTCCGCCCTGCGAGAAATTTAAAAAATTAAAAAACCAACCCCTAGACCTATTCAAATTCCATGAAATTTTATGAGTGATCTAGTATGGTAATATAAAATGATTCTAGACACTAGGATTCACCCAAGGCCTCGTCATCAAGCCGCACTCCAGCTTTGGGGATATGCTTGGAGGGAAAAACTCAATTAATTATTAAGTCCTTGAAAGCACCTAATAATTAACCAAGTTAAAAAAAACCTCCCAAAGTAAACTCACTTGATGACAAAGTCTGAAGTTACCTAGGCCTGTTATATGACTCAATGCATCACACTAGCATCACTTTACATTATCCCCAAAGGGATTGTGAAATCTGAGTACAACATGAGAAAATGATCAAAAGAAGTAGAGTTAAAAAAACTATGATGATATAGTAAACTCTGAGAGTACATGAAGCCCTTGACATATCTCCGAGCATGGAGTCTTCAAAAAACTCCTTTAGGTACACTTCATTGGTCAATAGGACTTGCAATAGAAATACTTCAACGCATCTTCAAACCAAAACAAAATTGATCAAGATACACCCTAGAACTTGCTTCTTCTTGATCTCGGATCTTGCACTTAGAGACCAACAATAGACCGAACCTTTTAAACTCTCAAAATATCAAACCCTATCCTAAAAGTGTCCTGCGTTGGTAGACCAAGGGTAACCGAAATTATTTCAAAACTAGCCTCTCTTTAAAATTTTTGTTCAAGTGAATTCTAATGAGAAGAGGCATAAACCTCTTTTTATAGTCAAATGGATGAACATTGGGAAGTTTCAAGAAGGGCTCCATGAGTTGGACATTGGAGGAACATTATTCCTTAAGATAATATTAATTCATTTAATATGTAAAAAATTGTTTGTTTATGCCCTAAGGAAAGGCATAGGCATTTAGTGATTTTTAAAAATTATATGGGTGCATAGAAGCTTGTCAACTTTTGTGTTGATTTTTATAGCATTGGAAAGTGTTCCAGGTTTCAAATTTTGAGGAGAGGCGTGGACAACAGTATTCCAGAAAACCCAGAAATCGTTTGTGGAAATTCCACTCGGATTTTGCTTTATTAAAATAATTAATTATTTTAATGTGATCCCTAAGTCTAAACTTAGGGAAATTAAATAATTAAAGGGTATTAATAAAGCAGAGCGTGAATCTTCTAGAAAACGAAGATCAAATCATCTTTTAATCTGAGCCATTAATTAAAGATATAATCTGGGCCGTTGATTCATCAGCGAGAAGACTAAAAGAAAAGGCTTGAGGGTCATTTGGAAATCAAGCCAAGCACATTCTCAGTACCCGAAGGAAATCGATTCTGAAGTAAGAGAATTCGATTTCAGTGGGTGAGTTTGTAGAGGCAGGGTTGCAGAGACAGAAGGAGGAGGTAGAAGTCAGCAGAGACAGAGAAGGAGGAGGAATAGGACAAAGGGGAGGCAGCATTGAGCAACAACACTAGCCCTCCACGCACAATTACGCAGTCTAGGCAGGGACTGCATAGAGTGGCTACGCAAACTAACACAGAGGGTGCAGTAGGCCATCCTGTGTGTCGAGAATTCTTCCAAAGTGTCTGTAAAACTCACATTAGGTGTATGCTATTTAATTCTGATCGTCAGGAATTCTGTAAACAATCTTCCCACAGCTGTAGATAATACAAACCCTCATTTGTTGCACCGGTTTTCCCACATTTGGTTTTTCCGGGGACAATCTGTTCTTCTGCTTTTGATTAGAGTGAAGTAATGCAGCTGTGTTAATTTCAAAATTTACTGAAGCATCTGTAAATAACTTATCAAATAAGTAGGCGAAATAAATCAATCACTGCAGTAATAATTTTCAGATTGAAAATTTCACATGGTATCAAAGCAAAAGGCTAAAGACAGAAATGGAGGATCTACTATGGACCAAATATCTGACATTCGGAAGGGCCCACACAGTCAGAAGGACTCACGTAGTGCTCCAGAGCACTTAGAAAAACAAAGGGAACATGACATGTTTGTGCTGGCATCCAGACTAGAGGAGGATTTCGCTTGTGTGTCAAGCACGACACCTCCAAGTGTTTGGTATATTGACAATGGAGCATCTGCTCATATGATGGGAGTTCGAGAATGTTTTTCGAGCTACCAAGAAGAGCAGATGAATTTTCAGATTACAATGGGAAACAAGGCCAAGTGTACACCCGTTGGAAGAGGTATCATGATATTTCACACAGAAGTTGGCAACAAGATTTGGGCCACAAGCGTTCTGCATGTACCAGGTTTGGGGATGAATTTGCTCTCGGTGTCTCAGCTCCAGAACAAGGGTTATGACATATACTTTATTGGAAATAAAGTTTATGTCAATCACCCTACCTGGAAAAAGAAGGCACAAATTGGAGTAAGGAGCCATAAACTATATAAGCTCCAGCTTGAATCCCCAATGGCTCTAATCGGCAGTACAGACGAAAGGGATCTGAATGAATTATGGCATAGAAAGATAGGGCATTTACATCATGGGGCCTTGAAGATTCTCAAGAAGACTGTCATAGGAGCTCCAAAACTCAACACAAGGAGAGATGAGGTCTGCAGGGGGTGTGTACTAGGGAAGTATGCTAAGGCAGCATTTCCAAGAAGCATCAGCAAGGCCAAGAGTGTATTGGAGTTGATACACTCAGATATTTGCGGTCCAATGTCCACGACTACTCTTAGTGGTGTAAAGTATTTTGCTACCTTCATTGATGACCATTCCAGAAAGACTTGGATCTACTTTCTCAAAACCAAAGATGAAGTCTTTGAGCGTTTCAAAGAATTCAAGGCGTTGGTAGAAAATTCAACTGGAAAGAAGATCAAGAAGCCGTGGTCAGATAATGGTGGAGGGTATATCGATAAAGACTTCACCAGTTTTTGCGCAAAGGAAGGCATCAAGAGAGAATGGAAAGCTCCATACAATCCAAAGCATAATGGAGTAGTAGAAAGGAAGAACGGGACCATTATAGAAGCTGCAAGGGCAATGCTATATGACCAAGACATGCCCAAATTTTTGTGGGCATAAGCCTGCAATACAGTTGTGTATGTGCAGAACAGGGTACCCAATAGAGCTTTGGGGAAGGTAACAAATGAGAGTGTGTTCACAGGCAACAAGCCTGAGGTGAGCCATATCAGGATATTTGGCAGTATGGTGTATTGCCACGTGAGGAGAGTTCCTCCGAAGAAGAGCAAGCGGGAGAGCAGGTAAGACCACCCACCACCAAATGAAGACCGAGAAGAGAACTCCAACAAATTCTGAGGGATGCAGAGGAATTTGTTGGAGCCCCTAGAGACGGGAAGAGGGTACAGAGGCAACTTGAAAGATACCAGGCATTGGTAACTCAGGTCGGAGAACCCTCTAGCTCTCGGGAGGCAACTCAACATCAGGTGTGGGTAGATGCCATGGTGGAGGAGTATAGATCCATCATGACAAACGATGTATGGGAAGTAGTCCCTAGACCACAGGACAAATCAGTTGTAGGATCGACATGGATCTACAAGATCAAGTATGCTGCAGATGACAGCATAGAGAAGTTCAAGTCCAGATTTGTAGCTAAGGGGTACGCACAGAAAGAAGGGATCAACTATGAGGAAACCTTCACCCCTGTAGCTCGGTACACTTCAATCAAATTCGTCATCTCTCTAGCAGCACATATGGGATGGGAGATTCACCAGATGGATGTCAAGACAACGTTCTTGAATGGGGTGATAAAAGAGGAAGTGTACATAGAACAACTAGAGGGCTTCGAGACACATGAGCAGAAGACTCATGTTTGCAAGCTTAAGAAAGCCTTGTATGGTCTAAAACAAGCTCCCAGAGCATGGTATGGGCGAATTGATAGCTGTTTGCAGAAGATGGCATTTGTCAAGAGTAATGCAGATCCCAATCTCTACTACTTGAGAGTAGGGGATGAACCATTAATCCTGGTATTATATGTAGATGATTTGTTTCTTATTGGATCATCTAAGCTCATCAAGGACTGCAAGGAGAATCTGGCTACCGAATTTGACATGAAGGATCTAGGGTAGATGCACTATTTTCTTGGTTTGGATGTCTGGCAGCAGAAGGGAGAAATCTTCCTTTGGCAAAGAAGATACACTTCAGACTTCCTGAAGGTTTCAAATGGAAGACTGTAGACCCATGGCTATGTTGGAAATACTGAGAGGGGGGTGAATTAGTATTTCTTTTCAATTGTTAATTTTTCTAGTTAGATCACTTATATTTAGAACACAAAATGAACAATGATGGAATAGATACTTTTATTAATTTCTTCTTTACAATAAGTAAAGTACAATAATGATATAGGGCTCCAACCCTAGATGAAGACTCCAATCTTCCAGGCTCCCAGCATGTGCATAAACAACAGGCTTGGCACCCGAGCTCAACCTTGTCAATTTGAGGCACCAACCTCTAGGGCTCCAACCCTATCTCTGGTACAGGCTCCGACCTGGTTTCTTGAGGACTCCAATCCTCTAGGGCTCCAACCCTATCTTCCAAGGCACCGACCTGGTTTCTTGAGGACTCCAATCCTCTAGGGCTCCAACCCTATCTTCCAAGGCACCGACCTTGTCTCTATGAGGCTCCAACCCTCAACTTCACTTCGTCAAAATATATTTGGTTATTCTTCAATGAGCCTTGTCATACTCTTCAGCAATGCCTTCACTTAGTCTCCACGTCACATCATCAATGACAACCTTTTTCTTCACATGAAACTGTCATCACTGCTCTTCATCATACCCGAACAAAGATCTCTCAAGTCACCTCATGATGACATCAACAAGTCTCCAACTTACCTCATGATGGCTTCATCAATGCATCATCATCTTACAAGATCACTCAAGGCTTATCAACAAAATGTCTACAATAGCCTTCTCATATCCTGTTCTCTTCAAGTCTAGTATGCTGCTTCAAGATACTCACAGGTTACTTTCAACACATCTTCAAAACTTCAAGTGTGGCCTTATAGGAATGTCTTCAAACCTTACAAGGTCAGCAGTCATAAATTATTACTAGACTTCAAGTCAAATCACCATATGTCTTCAAGGAACAACCTAAGTCTTCACTGTTCAATACTTCTCTTGTCCAAGAACTTCACTTAATCACACAGGTCCAGGTATATTACAGTGGATTCAAGCCACATAAAAGATGCACCAGGTCTAAAGTATATTAGTGCAGACTGTCATAGGTTTACTTGTTGCAGTAAGTCTAATCTTCCTTAGTCTTCACCGAGATTACACCATCCACAAGTCTGTCCACAAGTCTGTCCACACGTCTGGGCTCCACTGAGGTTACAATACCCACTGTTCTGGGCTCCACCGAGGCTACAATAGCCATTGCTCCACCAAGTCTGTAATGATCTCAGATCTGAGGTGTTACACCACCGAGCCCTCTCCAAGTTCAGGTAACACGTCTGAGGTTTCCAATATGAGACTGTCCACTTCTTGTTATTAATAAGAGCCTCAATCCCAGATCTGAAGTATAATCTCTGCAATTCGGGCTGCTAACCAGATGAATGTTAACAATCTGAAGTCCAGAAAGTTGACCCCAAGTAAGATCACAGCTCACACTTGTCCAAGCTAGAACAGGTCCAAATTCAGTCTTGTAGAAACTGCATCGAGCCTTAATCGGGTGACTGGTTGAGCTTTAACGTTATCACAGTTTCGAGCCCTTCTCTTCAAGAATTTGAAGTCCGAATAGCAACAATAGGTCTGAGGTATAGTCACTGGTTTTAGGTACAAACTTTTTTGTAACACGTTGAACTTCTCCGCAACAAATCTAAGCTTCCGAGTTTCACGTCCAAGCTCCAAAAGTCTGCTACAGGTCAAAAATCGAGTTCTCCACGAGCTTTTCTCTGGTTATATGACCGAGCAATTTGATGAGATATCTCTGCGTTATCGTGAAGCTCTGCGTAATATATTTTGAGATGTTAATGATTCCTTTTTCCTTATCGAATCACCGTAGAATCTAATATCGTTTTGGAGTAATTCTTAGCGTGAATATATAGTGAATACATGTCGTGGTTTCATCCAACATCAAAAGAGTTAAAGCTGACGGGTGTCACTGAGGCCCATACCTTAGTAATATTTCTGTAGGTGGTGGGGACCACTAAGGTGGTTAACGTCCAGCATTAGTCATGTAATGCTCGACGTGAATTTTTGTTATGTAGCGTTCTTAATAGGAGCTAACATAAGCATAGGGAAGTTGTATAATAATGTTTTTCATGCATAGGAAAAGTATGAAGTAGGAATGTATAAAATATGTAATGTGAAGGATAATGTGTGTATATATATATATTTTTTTGGTAATGCTTATTTTATATTTTGTTTATAATGTTTTATTGAGTGGTTTAGGAAATTAATGTAGAGTTAGGGTTAAGGCATGAATTAGGTTTAGGGTTTGTATGGTAATTAAAAAAATCTAGGGATAGGGTTTTTAGGGATTCATGTATTTAAGGGTTTGCTCACCTAGGGTTTTCACGTTTAGGATTATGGTTTGTGTTTTCACATACATGCATCATTCTCTTAGGATTTTCTTCTAGGGTTTGTATGAGGTTAGGGCAACATCGTGAAAGGTTTTAAACCAAGTATCACAAGAATATTTGCCATCTCCAACAATGCCATATTGACATCAATGACAACCTTGATCAACAGGCTACACCAATGATTACAAACTGGAAGAAGATAGACACAACAGAGGAAGATGAGGCTGATCCCACCTTGTATAGGAATCTCATCGGATCATTGATGTATCTGGTCAACACTAGACCAAACATCTGTTATGCAGAGAATACCGTCAGTCAGTTCATGGTGGAACCAAGGAGGGCTCACTAGGCAGCAGCCAAACATGTTCTCAGATACTTGAAGGGGACAGTCGAGTATGGGTTGAATTACACCAATGGAAATGAGGTCCAGTTGAGTGGGTTTACAGATGCAGATTGGGCTGGAAGCACAGTAGATCGGAAAAGTACCAGTGGGTATTGTTTCAGTCTCGGATCAGATTGACTTCCTGGTGCAGTAGGAAACATAAGTCCGTCGCACTGAGCTCAGCCAAGGCAGAGTATATGGCAGTAAGCACAGCTTCGTGCAAGGCCATATAGCTTCATAAATTTCTCTTGAACTTACTCAAGAAGAGGATGGAACCGACTGGAATTATGTGTGATAATCTTGAGAATCCTGTGTTTCATGACCGGTCGAAACACATTGACATTCAGTGCCGCTTCATCAGAGACTATGTTCAACGGGGAGCCATGCAGTTGAGGTACACTCCTACAGGAGAACAAGTGGTAGATATTCTCACCAAGGCTCTGAGTAAGATTAAGTTTACTTACTTCAAAGAAAAGATGAGGATGGTCGAAAACCCTTTCTTGTAAAGGAATGGGTGGTCTACAGAGACAGAGGGAGCTCCAGTACGGATGAGGAAGTGGCAGAGGCTGTGTCACAAGAAGCAGTACAGAGGGCAACAATGCAGAAGTTGAAAGGTAGCATGCAAGACATCAACAACGCAGCAGATGCTTTAGAATCAGAGCAGTACAGTTGGTACCTTGCTTGAACACTTTCCTCGCTAAGAGGGAGTGTTGATTTTATAGCATCGGAAAGTGTTCAAGGTCTCAAATTTTGAAGAGAGGCTTGGACAACAGTATTCCAAAGAACCCATAAATCGTTTGTGGAAATTCCACTTGGATTTTTCTTTATTAAAATAATTAATTATTTTAATGTGATCTCTAAGTCTAAACATAGGGAAATTAAATAATTAAAGGGTATTAATAAAGTATAGTGTGAATCTTCTAGAAAACGAAGATCAAGTCATCTTTTAATCTGAGCCATTGATTAAAGATATAATCTGGGTCGTTGATTCATCAACGAGAAGGCTATAAGAGAAGGCTTGAGGGTCATTTGGAAATCAAACCGGACACATTCTCAATACCCGAAGGAAATCGATTTTGAAGTAAGAGAATTCGAATTCAGTGGGTGAGTTTCTAGAGGCAGGGTTGTAGAGACAGAAGTAGGAGGGAGAAGTCAACAGAGATAGAGGAGGAGGAAGAGGATGAAGGGGAGGCAGCGCTGAGCAGCAATGCTAGCCCTCCACGCAAAATTACGCAGTCTAGGCAGGGACTGCGCAGAGAGGCTACGCAGACTAATGCAGAGGGTGTAGGAGGCCATCTCGTGTGTTGGGAATTCTTCCAGAGTGTCTAGAAATTCACATCAAGTGTATGCTATTTAATTCTGATCGTCAGGAATTCTGTAAACAATCTTTTCACTACTGAAGATAATACAAACCCTCATCTATTGCACCGATTTTTCCACATTGGGTTTTTTAGTGGACAATTGTCCAAAAATAACTGTGTTCATATGGTTGTTTCTATTGTGCTATATCTGTTGTTTCTGTTTCTGCTTTTAATTAGAGTGAAGTACTGCAGCTGTGTTTATTTCATAATTTACCAAAGCATCTGTAAATAACTTATCAAGTAGGCGAAATAAATCAATCGCTGCGGTAATAATTTTCAGATTGAAAATTTCACATGGTATTAGAGCAAAAGGCTAAAGACAGAAAGGGAGAATCTGCTATGGACCAAAGATCCGACATTCGGAAGGGTCCACGCAGTCAGAAGGACTCACATAGTCCTCCAGAGCACTTAGAAAAACAGAGGGAACATGACATGTATGTGTTGGCATCCAAACTAGAGGAGGATTTCGCTTGTGTCAAGCACGCCACCTCCAGGTGTTTGGTATATTGACAGTGGAGCATCTGCTCATATAACGGGAGTTCGAGAATATTTTTCGAGCTACCAAGAAGAGCAGATGAATTTTCAGACTACAATGGGAAACAAGGCCAAGTGTACCCCAGTTGGAAGAGGTACCATAATATTTCAAACAGAAGCTGGCAACAAGATTTGGGCCACAAACGTTCTGCATGTACCAGGTTTGGGGATGAATTTGTTCTCGGCGTCTCAGCTCCAGAACAAGGGTTATGACGTATACTTTATTACAAATAAAGTTTATGTCAAACACCCTACCTGGAAAAAGAAGGCACAAATTGGAGTAAGGAGCCATAAACTATATAAGCTCCAGCTTGAATCCCCAATGGCTCTAATTGGTAGTAGAGACGAAAGGGATCTGAATGAATTATGGCAAGAAGGATGGGGCATTTACATCACGGGGCCTTGAAGATTCTCAAGAAGACTGTCATAGGAGCTCCAAAACTCAGCACAAGGAGAGACGAGGTCTGCAGGGGGTGCGTACTAGGGAAGTGTGCCAAGGCAGCATTTCCAAGAAGCAACAGCAGGACCAAGAGCGTATTGGAGTTGATACACTTAGATATTTGCGGTCCAATGTCCACGACTTCTCCCAGTGGTGCAAAGTATTTTGCTACCTTCATTGATGACCATTCCAGAAAGACTTGGATCTACTTTCTCAAAACCAAAGATGAAGTCTTTGAGTGTTTCAAAGAATTCAAGGCGCTGGTAGAAAATTCAACCAAAAAGAAGATCAAGAAGTTGTGGTCAGATAATGGTGGGTAGTATATATCGATAAAGATTTCACCATTTTTTGAGCAAAGGAATGCATCAAGAGAGAATGGAAAACTCCATACAATCTAGAGCAGAATGGAGTTGCAGAAAGGAAGAACATGACCATTATAGAAGCTGCAAGGGCAATGCTATATGACCAAGACATGCCCAAATTTTTGTGGGTAGAAACCTGCAATACAACTATGTATGTGTAGAACAGGGTACCCCATAGAGCTTTGGAAAAGGTAAGTCCTGAGAGTGTGTTCACAGGCAGCAATCCTGAGGTGAGCCATATCAGGATATTTGGCAGTATGGTGTATTGCCACGTACGAGATGAGAAGAGGAAGTTGGATCAAACTGTAGAAAAGGTTTATGTTGTGGGCTACAGTGAAAATGCTAAGACATATCGCATCTATATCCTGGAAAATAGGAAGATCGTAGTGAGGCGGGATGTGAAATTCATGGAGGAGAGAGCCTTCAGAAGATCCCGGGAAATGGCAACAAGTACATAGATTGAGGAGGATCCACTAGTACAACCTCAATGACCTGTAGAGGATGGGTCGAGTGCCTCTCCACGGCACAAGGATTACCACTTGGAGTTCCTCAGAAGAGCAAGTGGGGAGAAGCGGTAATACCACCCACCACAGGTGGAACAGGTAGCTCCAACAAATTTTGAAGGATTCTGAGGAATTTGTTGGAGCCCTTAGAGACGAGAAGAGGGTATGGAGGCAACCTGATAGATACCAGGCACTGGTACCTCAGGTCGGAGAACCCTCTAGCTTTCGGGAGGCAGCTCAGCCTTAGGTGTGGGTAGATGCCATGGTGGAGGAGCATAGCTCCATCATGTCAAACGATGTATGGGAAGTAGTCCCTAGACCACAAGACAAATCAGTTGTAGGATCGAGGTGGATCTACAAGATCAAGTATGCTGCAGACGACAGCATAGAGAAGTTCAAGGCCAGATTTCTGGCTAAGGGGTACACACAGAAAGAAGGGATCGACTATGAGGAAACCTTCGCCCCTGTAGCTCGGTACACTTCAATCAAATCTGTCATCTCTCTAGCAACACATATCGGATGGGAGATTCACTAGATGGATGTCAAGGCAACGTTTTTGAATGGGGTGATAGAAGAAGAAGTGTACAATCATGGAGGCATGAGTTACCCCTCTCGACCTACTTTTTCCACTCCTTTGGTGCGCCTTTTACCACTTTTTGATAATGTTTTTTTAATGGTGCATAGCTCAAGTATCAAATCTTGCTCTTTGTGATATAGCGTTTCTTTCATCCCTTAAGATGAGACAATTTCTTTCTCATCAGGGTTGGGACATGCAAGAGTTCCTTTTGATGAGATAACATCAAGTGCTCAAGAACTGAGTGATGGCTAATGAGAGAAGTAGAGCTCATGCTAGGCTTTTTCCCATGCACTAACTTTCGTCCCAGACATCTTTTGCATTTTTAACTTTTCTTTTTCTTGTATTGGGTCCATATTATGCTTTTTCATTCTTTTCATGCATCAACCTCTAGGGAAATGTTTTCCAACCCAAGGATGTGTATATGTGAGCATCAAATCCCAATGAACCAATGACAACTAACCTAAAGGATGGAGATGATATAAAAGGAGAGAATGTGACATGGAAAATGTTAAGCATGTAAAGGGGTAATGGAATGCTGCATCAATCCAAGTTTCCGAAGTAGTATCCCTCCTATGACCTTAAGACCTTAGGGGAGATCCCATTCGACTAGGGATAACGATTAACCCCTTTGGTAAGGTGAGAGAAAAAGTTTACAATCAAGATCAGTCAATCATCCAAATCACCCCTTTATCCATGTTAAAATTCCCAAAACATTAAATCTATGTTGCAGGAAATGGCCTCCAAGGTGGTTTACTTGTACCCGAAATGCCCCGAAACACCAAAACATGGCCGAAATGCCCCGATGGTGTTTCTTGATTTAGAAATGTCGTCGAAACATTTCGACCCAAATCTTCCCCGTTTTCGCCCAAATTTTCCCCATCTCCGTGACTTTTTACTTTTGCGGGTTCACTTAAGCACACAAGACAACTTATAAGTTCTTCACACAGTCATGAATTCTTCATAATTTATGTTTTTCTCTGGAGCAACAAAGCTGTAGGATTGTTGACTTAATTGTAAAATACACAAGAGGTATTCGTAATAATAATTTATTATATATAAAATGTATAAGTGATGATAAAATGTTACAATGAGGCCCTACTTATATACCTATGCAGGTGGCCTTTCATGACTGGGCATGTCTTTTAGACATGCCCTTTCACTAACTTAATGACTACATACATAATCCTTATTTAACTATTAATAACTATATTTATTATATTTGTTATGAACTATATTCATAACATTGCTCCTTCCTTCAAAAGCTTTGTCCTCAAAGCTTATAGTTGACACTTTTCTTCAGTTCAATCACACACCGTTTTCTTCATTTTCTTTCGCCATTTTTATAAGTGTAACGGGTCACAACTTTTATTTTATTCATGTTTGTCACCTCAACATGTATAATTTGTTGTCATACTCCTTTGGAAACCCATTTTTTTTTAAATTTAATTAATTATAATTTTATTAATCTAATTAATTAAAATTATTTAATTAATTAAATTAATATATAATATAACTTTACTATATGTATTCGAACCAAACTTTAAATGTCTTGCCCAACCTTTAATATGATACTCCCAACCTATAATATATCAACATTTATTTATTTATTTGTTATTAAGTAACTTTATAATTTTTTTTAATAAGGTAACTTTATAAATTTATAAAGTAACTTTATTAATTTTATAAAGAACTTAATTATTAAACCTTCTTTGTTTTATTAAATTTATGACTAATAGTCATGAGAGATTCGTAAGGTTGTGTCCTTGTCTAGAAACGCAGGCATCAGGGCAATATCCTCCCACCAAACGTGTCTTAAGGCTGTACGAGACCATTAAAAGCTGAGACCCACATCTGATCAAATCGTACAAGTTCACGACACCTATTTCTATCAACGTCGGCAGTCGTACCTTCCACATTCACAGTTCTTGCAGGATGTTGAAAACCAGGGTCATGGCTATCAACCCAGTTACGTGTGCTAGAGCCATAGTGTAGAAATAACTGTCACAAAAAATCTAGAGGGCACGAAGGGACAACGGGATTGGAATGTGGCACGAGATATTCCTTCCGACATATAGTGTTAATATGGGTAGATTGTTTAAGAGCTTAGTTGTGGCGAATTGTTCGGTCATTAGAACATTTGAATATGTTGATCTTCCTCCTCCTCTAGTTAGCTCGGACAACATAGAGATAGAATTCAATATCTTCTTGAAGACTCTGTCATATACCTCCCTTACCATTATATGATGATTACTCAAACTATCTCGATGAGAGACGATAGGAATCTGATATCCTCTTGTTTTTAAGCTGGACACAACGATATATATGATCATTTTATATATATAGGGAGTCATGAATGTGGGACCTGATGGAAGTGAAAGTATGGTGGATGTAATAGGCAATAATCCGACAGAGTACTCAGTGGAGCTAGGTGGTATATCTTTTAAGCTCCCGAAGTCATCATAATAGTATCTAGGAGCATATAAGTTGTAGTCCGGATCTATATTGAGTACAAACTTGTTGATGATATCTAGATTAATAGCATTCCCCAGATGAAAATCGATCAGAAGTTGTTCATCATATTCCGGCTCTTGTATGTCTAACAGGTCGCCATCATCGTACATTGCCATCTTGTTTGCAACCTCTTTATGATCTTTTAAGTACTTTTTGACTCTGTAGAAATGGGCCAGCTTAACAAGTTCGATGGGATGGGCATGCATTTCTTCCTTACTAACTTTGGCACTGTACAAATACTTCACAAACACGTTCACACTCTCTCCCCCAACGCCCTCAATGTGTCTTTCTTTTGTTTCATTTGCTTCCAACATTTCCCGAAAAACATTCGACTTACTAGCCAGAACCAGAGAGTGTGCATGAAGCAAGGTTCCATCAGAAGTGCAAAGTATTGTAATATCAGCAGTCGGGGATGCTTCACCAGGAGTGAAGCTCCACTTTGTCAAAAACTCAACTTCTTCTTTCAAATTTTGGAGAGCTTCCAATTTCAATGAATTATTCCTTTGTCGGTTTTCAACATCTTGTTTCGATTGGTTGGCATCACTCAATGTATAATTAAATCAATTACTACACACATAATTAATGCTTGTGGGAAAACCACAGAGTCTGCAATTGGTCTAACTTGGGTCAAAATTGACACCATCTGCCATGCCGAGTTGTGGATTTTGCAATTTTTTTAATGCAAAACGGAATCGATAAAGCGCTCTTTTAAGATAATTTGAAAAACGGAGTCGGAAGCGACAAAGTACCAAAAACAAGTCCTTGTCACAAAACTTATCACTTGCTCGAACTATGTCAAAACGACACTCTTCATTAGGATTAAGAAATTGAATTTTCCTTTCAATCGCCCTTACTGCCTTTGCTAACAGAGGTTTTGTTTTTTCTTTAGATTTAATAACAACAACCTCATCAACATTATGGCTTCCACTATCTTCCTCCTCATCATAATCGTTGTTGAGATCATCTTCATCTTCATGTGGATCTTTTTCATTATGATCAAGTTTATCTTCTCCATTATTAAATGTAATGTTTTGTGCATTATTCTCATCATTTTGATCATGGTTTTCTACCTTCACATCATCTTCATTTGAATCTGAAATTTTCATAACTTGATGTTCTACAGAATGTAGTGATTCTTCGTGATTATCTTCTGAATTCTCTGAATCGGCTGAATTGTTTTGTTGATTATGTCCAATATTCGGGAATATTGGTTCTTGCGTCAGATTTATTTTGTCCCAAATGGCGTTTATTTTCTGCATTGCTTTGTTATAATTGTTTGTGGACTCGCTATGGTTTTGCCAAATTTGTCTTTCTATCTGATTTGTCGTGTCTTGAAGTTTTTTGATGTCGTTAGAATGTCCTATAAACTTATCCTCAAGATCGATTAATCTTTTAGTGAATTCATCGGAATTATTGATCTTACTCTCAAGATCGATCAACTTTTTGTTGAAATCGGCCATCGTCATTGATGAAGACATCGAGCGGCAGTGATTTCGAGGCACCGCATGTAACAGCTGAAGGCAGCCAGCAGCAGTGGCATAGGTGTTTTCTTCCAGGCGAGAAGATCGCCGCTCTGATACCAAATGAAGCAACAAAGCTATAGGCTTGTTGACTTAATTTTAAAATACACAAGAGGTATTCGTAATAATAATTTATTAAATGTACAAGTTATGATAAAATGTTACAATGAGGCCCTGCTTATATACCTATGCAGGTGGCCTTTCATGACTGGGCATGTCTTTTAGACATGCTCTTTCACTAACTTAATGACTACTTACATAATCCTTATTTAACTATTAATAACTATATTTATTATATTTGTTATGAATTATATTCATAACATTCTCCTTCAATCTGTCCTAGAGCTCCACATACACCTTCTCCATCTACTTTGTAAATGCATCTACATCATCGCACCTCTACATCTCAAATATCAAATCAACCAAATTTAAAACTACTACTAGATTTCTTTTGTACACAACCTTGAAAATATATATATATATGGAATTGTTATATGCAAAAATCCCAATTACTTATTCATAGTGATGTTATATGCCAAATTTGTGTGCACCAAAACCTGATTCCATTGTTTTTTCTTATCTCTAACTAAGCATCTCAAAAGATTTCCATTAGAGGAAATTTCAGCCTAAAAGTAGCCTTCTAAGGAAAAATAATAAAATAATAGGAAAATAATAAAATAAGGGTTATGAATTTTAGAGGGAAAAGAAGAAAACTACTTTTTCTTAATTGTATTTTTGGCTTATCTCCTTATAGGTTTACTCAAATTTCACGTGTAGACACTCGTTGGATGCGGAATTAAATTCCACATCCAACGAGTAACCATTATGCACACTTCTGAGAAGACCCACATTGATAAAAATTGAAGATACATTAAAAAAACGTGTTGAACACGTTTGTTATCTCCTTATAGGTTTACTCAAATTTCTTGTGTAGACATTCGTTGGATGCGGAATTAAATTCCACATCCAACAAGTACCCATCGTGCATACTTTTGAGAAGACCCACATTGATAACAATTGAAGATGCATTAAACAAACGTGTTGAACACGTTTTTTTAATGTATCTTCAATTTTTAACACGTTTTTTTAATGTATCTTCAGTTTTTATCAATGTGGGTCTTCTCAAAAGTTTGCACAATGGGTACTCGTTGGATGTGGAATTTAATTCCGCATCCAACGAGTGTCTACACACGAAATTTGAGTCAACTTATAAGGAGATAAGCCAGAAATACAATTAAAAATAATAACTTTTTAAATTTTCCTTCCAAAATATTTACATGTACCTCTTTTAAAATTTAAAGGATTTTGATTGGTTTACATATTATGTACGTGAAAATTTCATGGGCAATTTTAGGCTGAAATTTCCTCTAATGTAAGGTTCCAATTCACTACCTCATTCTGTCCATACAATTGAAAGTAATATATCAAACTATATTGTAGCTCCATCCCCCTCTTCTTCTATAGCATTCCCCGAAGATGACTAAGAAATCTTGTATCTCTAAATGATGTGATCATCTTCATAAATCCATGCAGTCACACTACCTCTTCAAAGAAAAGCTTCATTTACTATGTCACATCACTGGTCTTCTAAGAAAGCATGAAATACTTGATCTTTGAAAACTTGTCAACCACAACAAACACTACATTAGACTCACATTGTGTTCTCCATATTTCAAGAATAAAATCCATGGATATATCCTCGTAAGTTTGAATCTTGTAAATTTGTTTTGATCTTCAATTTGAACTAAGATCAATATGGTGGCATTGATATCCTTGCGTTGGCATCATACAACACTATTTTTTTTATGGATGCACAATATCATTATGTGTAGGTAAAAAGACCATGAAAAAATCAATTTAAGTAAAAAATATTATTGTGGGAAAGGATAATCATAGTGTGACATGTGTTAGTTACAGAGATCTAGTTGACAAATATTGACACATATTGTTTAGAAATATCATGATACTATGATCAAAATGATAGATTGGAACTCTACACAGGATCTATGCCTAACAGCCTCTAGGACACCTAGCTAGTTTCCTTGCCACAAAGAATAATGAGATTCTAGCTAGGCTAAAAATGGAGGAGCCAACCCTATACGACCACATGTTCTACTCCCATGAAATAAAGTAAACATTGTGTTTAAGATCATATGGTAGGGGTGGAATTATGTTGAGCGACCATGCATTAGAAGTAAAGAAAGAAGATGACGTTGAGCCATGAATAGGTTATCTGTAATATTCCCAATTAGCAACAGCTAATTGGAAATATAAATTTTTGGCCAGTTTACTTTTATAAAGTAAAAGTCAGTAATAAAGTGGGTGAGAAGACCCTCAACCTACACTTAGGAAATAAAACACTTCCTAAAGTCACTTGAGCACATTTACTTATCAGCGTGGGACCCAGGGGTCGAAGTGACAGCGTGGGGACAGTGGCAGCGTGGGACCCAGGGGTCGAAGTGACAGCGTGGGGACAGTGGCAGCGTGGGCAATGTGGGCCCATGGCAGCGCAGAGAGAGATGGACAGCATGGCCAAGAGGTATAGCGTAATTTTGGTGGGGCCTAGGGGAGAGAAAGACTCTCCAAGCATAAAGAGAGGGAGAGGCTCCTCATTTGCTCATTCGATTATGCATCTTTGTTTTGTCTATTGACATTGAGCACGCTTTTGCTGTTGAGCAAAGTCTACAAGTGCTGTTTAGCACACTGGGTGTCTCCAAGCAGAGATCCCAACCTCAGCTCCGGGGGACTTCGAGTGTCTGCTTGGGTGAGGAGTTCTATCTGTGGATTTTCAGGTGGGAGCTATAGCATCTTCAGTAGGGATTACGCACTTGATTGGGCAGCGCAGTCTTGAGGAGAGACCACGCAGTTCTTGGAGGAGGTAGTGCTGAGAGTGGAGATTTATCAGGGGATTCAGCCCGGGATAGTGAGAAGGGATCAACCCTTAGCTATTCCATCATTTTGGTAGAGGAGGATGCCATCATTTGTAGAGACACATTCAGGGCCAGCGTATCCCACTGGGATAGCATTACTTCTCAAGGGAGGTGATTTTCTGGGGTCATCCATTTCGGAAACCCTTTATGGGTATTAGGCGGGGAGCTCATTTCCAGAGTCTCGTATTTTCTGAGCAGGGGAACAACCCCAAAGAGTCGGCCTATTCCAATAGCAGCAGCAGTCCGACAACAGTAGCAACAACAGTCCGACAACAGTCACTGATAGAGCAACCATTCTGGGAGTATTTCTGAGAGTATCTCTAGCTTGCCTTATGCAAGCCAAGGTGCCATCATTCTGATCACCTTTTTGTACTTATTATCACTTTCAGTTATATAATAAAAAGGCTCAGCGTTCTCCATGTTTTGCATTCTATGTATGATGTCTCTCTATTTGCTGTAGTTTCATGTTTATGTTGCTTTGTATTGCTGTTTATTTCTACTCGGAATACTACAGTGGTATCAGAGCTCATTGACTTGGCTCAACCTGTGGAGCAGATTGTCTATGACACCCGCAGGAAAACCATACATCACTTACTGGGGAAGGAGGTATAAGGACCAAGAGAGGAGGCTTGAAGCCACCTTTGGAGAGGGTGACTGCATTCCGGTAGTGGACGCAGAAGAGGAGGAACCAATGGCAGAGAAAAAATATAAAGGGAAGGAGTTTGGGGAACTCCTCCTAAAGTCTGTGCAGGAGTTGTCTAGGAGGATAGAGGAGATGGGACAGAAGTTCACCGTAGACCAGAGATAGCGTGAAACCCCAAGGCGTTTCCACACCGGAGAAGGGTCCGACACCTCCCATCACTTGCAGGAGCATCTCACAGCGCAACAGATGGCATCACTGACTCCCCCACGTTCCACGATGCCGACATTTCTAGCTACAGGCAGGGGAGAAGGAGCACCTCAGGAACCGGAACCAATTCACATGGGGGATTATTTTGCCGAGTATCAGTCCTACATATGAGAGTTTGGTGAGGCTCTCACTTTCCATGACTTTGTGTAGATCAAGAAGCACAACAGACCCCACAACCAAAACATAGGGGCCAGATACACACAGGATGGGGATGTACATGTTAGGATATTCTGACACATAGGAAATAGTTAAGAATAACTTAGTCTAGTATAGAGTTAGGTAAAGTGTGCTTCTTTACTATGTACATTTGTAACTTATAATTTGATGGTCACGATTTGTAGTGATTCGACGGTTCACTCTCTCCTCAGTATTAAAGACACTTGATATGTGGCTTAACACCCGATTGGTCCATGATCTCTATTTAAAGAGCATGGAGGGTCATTTGTCCGATAACTGTTTATGGGAGAAACATATGTAACTTTTCTTTTTATATTAATAAATAGCTTGAAGTGGCCACGTTGGCTCAGGCCGTGGACTGTTTCTCTCTTTGAGGGTTTTAACCACGTGATAATACTGGTGTACTAATTTCTGATCTGTTTGTGAGTGGTGACCTTTGGTTTTTGATCTAAGGAACTTACCCTGTAAATTCCTACATGGTATCAGAGCTATTTTGAGGGCTGCATCCGTTGTTGATCAAATCCGAAGCCGGTTTGATTGTATGCGACTGCCATTTTCTAGATCTACTATTTCTGAACATTTTCGAGGTTGGAGAACTGCTCTGTTATGTCCGGAGCGTCTGCTACAGTGAGGAACACCTTTTATTTCATGCGAAAAGGTTTCCGGTTGCCGAAGTTATGTCAGTTTAGATCTCGAGGTATAAAGTATCTATTTTGCAGTTATATTTGTTAATAGTTCTGCTTATTTCGGTTCCCTCTGTTTATTTCAGTTTTAGGTTTTATTTATTTGTTGGATATATACCCTCTTCTCTGTGTATGCTCTTTGCTCTGCGCTGTGTACGATCTTGGCAAATAAAAAACAGGAGGAAGGGATTTTTTTTGCTACGTATGCTCTTTCCCCGCATCTTTGTGTGATCTCGAGAAATCAAAAATAGTGAAAAAATTGATAGTTGTCGGCAAGGCTAACCGAAAATCTAACGTTTTGCTGTAAGGCTTGCATTTCGTTTTTTTTTTTTTTTTGGCTCGGTTTTTTGTGTTTTTTGTGCAGGAAAAGGCATGCACACCGAAGAGTAAAAAAAAAAAAAAAAGACCCCCTTCCTCCTTTCAAACAATTACAGAATCCTTTTACTATCTCACTTGGTGAGAAGTTAGTTTATGAGAATCCTTTTACTATCTCACTTGGTGAGAAGTTAGTTTATGAGAATAGAAGTCTTGGGTTCAAGTCTCTTTCTCAAGCTTATTTTTGTAAAAAGTTTTTGTTAAAGGGGCGGGATGTTTTTTTTAAAGTTGAACTTCATCATCAAATTTCAAACTATTCCCATAACTATTCAGCGTCTTCAACTCGGTTTTTCAAAAAGGCATAACTTCTTCATCCGAAAGCCGTTTTTTGAGCCGTTTTTTTGAATCAGCCTAATTTTTCGGGATCTTTCCATTGGAGCAGTTAGTTTCAACTTTTCTCAGCTTCAGTTTAAAAAAAAATGGAAAGTGCATGCCCGATCATTCTTAACAGCACTAATTATTTCCAATGGCTACCTCACATGGTAGATATACTTAGAAGTAAAGGGCTTTATAGAATAGCCACAGGACAATAAACTAAACCTTTTGATGATGAAAAAGTCGCTAAATGGTAAAATAAACAAGATCAAGCACAAGGGTTGATAGGAATGTCCATTGCTCAAGATCTTCGATTTCATATCCTTAACATTGACACCCCTCATGAAGCCCTAGAAAAGCTAAATACTGTCTTTGGCATTCAAATTCAAATCAGGGCCCACCAGCTTGAAATGAGTTGCTTACTTTGGACCCTAATAATTTCTCCTCTATTGAAGATTTTTTGTCCAAATTCAAGACCCTTAGACTTCTTTTAGAAGGTTGTAAGTTCAAAAAGGAAGATGGTAGCCTCATCTATTGCATTCTTGCTAAGCTTGGCCCTGCATACTCTGTTTTTGTTTCCACCTTCCATTCCACTAGAGAAGCCATCATTTCTTCAGGAACCACCTACAAGAACCCCTCTTTTGATGCCTTTTGCAATTCTTTGATAAGAGAACAAGAAAAACTCTTACACCTTCGTCTTATCACTTTTGGAAACGCTTCTAAGAAAGCCTTTGCAGCACAATAACAATCATATCAAAAGAATCCCAAGAAGCAGTATCCTAAAAAGTATGGTTCGAAACCAAACAAGGGTCCTAAGCAATTTCAGCGCAAAATTGAAAAGAAACTCACCAAAATGATAAGGCAAATAAAAACAAAGGGAAGAAGATAGACAGACATTGCAACTTTTGTAATCATGATGGCTGTATAGAGTCCAAATGTTTTAAGAAGATGGAAACCTTAGAAGCAGCAATGAAGAAGCACAACATCAATTTGGAGCACTCTTCACCTTCCTCTTCAGGAATGGCACTTTCTGCTTGTGGTTGTCAAGCATCAAGATCTGGTTATGCATTAAATGTATCTTCTTCTTCTCATTCTCATGAGTGGCTCATTGATTCTAGAGCTTCTTACCACATGGCCAAAAATCAAGCCATGTTTTCTTCTTTAAATGATTGTAACACCAAACATATTTATGTTGGTGATGATAGATCTCTTAGTGTTGTAGGATTTGGAACCATTCATCTAGATAATGGTCAGTTTAATGATGTACTATGTGTTCCTACCTTGTCATGCAACCTTCTCTCTGTTTATCAGATAACTCATTCAGGTGAAGGGAAAATAGTAGAATTCTCATCTCATGATGTTGTAATCAAGGACCTCAAAGATCCTAAACATATTTTAGCTACTGGCATTGCTGATGATTCCACAAGGTTGTATAAGTTTGACAACTTTGGGTCATCATGTCTTCCCTCCGTTTTTGTTGCTCACAATGATGAAGTGAGCAAACTTTAGCATGAGCGATTTGGTCACTTAAACTATCGCTCTCTTCAAACTCTATGTAAGGAAAATATGGTGACGGGTCTTCCTATGGTATCTTGCCAAGATGGTGTTTGCTCCGGATGTGTACTCGGAAAACATCATCGGGATAGTTTTGACAAACGTGCCTCTTGGCACGCTTCAGCCCCTTTGCAGCTTGTGCACAGTGATTTATGTGGTCCACTTCCTGTTGTTTCTTTCTCTAGTTGCAAGTACTTCTTAACTTTCATTGATGATTTTTCCAGACGCACTTGGGTATACTTCTTAAAACTCAAGAGTGAAGTTTTTAACATGTTCTTGGCTTTTAAGGCCTTTGTTGAGAAACAATCTGGACATCAAATTCTTAAGTTAAGATCAGATAATGGAGGAGAATATGTTAACAACAAATTTATCAACTTCTGCACTGAGCATGGCATTCAATTGCAACATATTGTTCCATATACTCCACAACAAAATGGTGTAGTTGAAAGGAAGAATCGCACCTTAAAAGAAATGGCTAATTGTATGCTTCAATCTAAAGGACTTGGTCTCAATTTTTGGGCAGAAGCCATTAGTTGTGCAAATTACATAGTAAATCACACTCCTACTAAGGTTTTAAAGAATATAACTCCAGAAGAATCCTGGAGCTCAATCAAACTATATGTAAGTCACTTTCGTGTTTTTGGAAGTGATGCTTGGGCCCATATTCCAGATGCGAAACATAAAGCCTTAGAACCTAAGAGTGAAAAATGAATTTTTGTTGGATATTCTAAAGAAAGGATATAGAATTCTTCAACCAAAATCCAAAAATTTAATTATTAGAAGAGATGTAAAATTTTATGAAAATATATCGGCCTATGAGCCTAGTTCGACGGGTGTGCCACCTTTGGCCTGCAAGCCTGATTCGGCATAAAGTACTTTCTATATTTAATAGCATTCCTTCGTTTTAGATGATGACAACGAGGATGACAACTTCAATTTAGTTATCCCTTTTACTCCACACCGCCCCCCGATGGGTCCGCCTACTCGTGATGCAAACAGTTCTCTGTGACCTCACAGACCAACACGTACACGTTCTCAGTTCGAAAGAGCCTCTTCCTTATTGGCTCAAGTTCCAGAAAAACTTGATCCATAAACCTTTGAAGAAGCCTTCGGTCATCCAGATTGGGATGAAGCTATGAATGAAGAGTATCGTTCCTTATTGGCAAACGATACTTGGGATCTTGTTCCTCTTCCAAAAGGAAGAAAACTTGTCAGATGCAGATGGGTTTACAAAACAAAGTTTGGACTAGATGGAAAAGTGGATAGACATAAAGCTCGTCTTGTCGCTAAAGGATTTTCACAAGTTGAAGGCATTGACTATACTGAAACCTTCTCCCCTGTTGCCAAAATGAATTCTATCCGCCTTGTTCTTTCCCTTGCTGCCTCCTTTAAATGGGAAGTCCATCAGATGGATGTTAAATCCGCCTTCTTACATGGAGATTTGCATGAAGAAATCTACATGGAACACCCCCCTGGCTTTATCCAAAACAACTCCAGCCTTGTTTGCCACCTTAGGAAGTCTCTCTATGGTCTCAAACAAGCTCCTCGGGCTTGGTATGCCAAAATGGATAGATTTCTATTAGATAATGGCTTTTCTAGGTGTCATTCTAACAACATTGTCTACACCAAGAAAGTGGATAAGTCCTTCACCATCCTTGTTCTTTATGTTGATGATCTTATCCTTACTGATAGTGATCCCAACCATATAAACCATGTGAAGTCTAGCCTCAAAAAGAAGTTTGAAATGACAAACTTAGGACACTTACATTATTTCCTTGGTCTTCACGTCTTGCAATCCAAAGAAGGTATTACCCTCTCTCAGTCGAAGTATGCCTGTGATCTTCTACACCACTTTTACATGGAACACTGTAAGCCAACCCCTTCTCCTTTTTAGTCTGGAGTCAAGCTTTCAGTCACTTGTACTACCCCTGAAGTTGATGCTACGTTATACCGTCAACTTGTTGGCAAACTTCTGTATCTAACCCATACCCGTCCTGACCTTTCCTTTTCCATTGGTCTTGTCGCTCGGTTTATGCACCAACCTCATGAAAGTCACTGGAAAGCAGCTAAAAGAATACTTCGATATATTCGAGGTACAGTTCAATTGGAGATTCATTACAGTGCAGGAGCATCTCCATTGTTGATTGGTTTCACTGATTCTGATTGGGCTGGTGACCCTGATGATAGAAAGTCTACAGGATATGTATTCACTCTTGGTTCAGGACCTATTACTTGGTCTTGTAAGAAACAAAGTGCCATCTCTCTTTCTTCGGTCGAAGCAGAGTATCGCGGTGCAGTTGAAGCCAGCAAGGAAGCCATGTGGGTTCATCAGATCTTGTCTGAATTTGGTCTTCATCAGCAGCATCCAACTACACTTTGGTGTGATAATCAGAGTGCCATTCAGCTATGTAAAGATCCAGTTCAGCATCAGCATATGAAACACATTGAACTCCACATACACTTCATCAGAAAGCTCATTCATGATCATGTTCTTGAAGTGCAGTGCTGTCCAACCAATGATCAAGTTGCCGATATCTTTACGAAGGCTCTCGCAGAAGCGAAGTTTACCAAACTTCGATCCATGCTTGGAGTTCAGGAAATTTGTCATTAAGGGGGGATAGGCCCTAATGCCTCCTTCCTTCTCCTATTGTGTCACTTTTGTAAATCCTTCAATCCTATCCCAATTTGTTCTTAAGGGGGGATGTTAGGATATTTCGACACATAGGAAATAGGCTCCTTTTGTGTCACCTTTGTAAATCCTTCAATCCTATCCCAAGTAGTTCTTAAGGGGGGATGTTAGGATATTCAGACACATAGAAAATAGTTAAGAATAACTTAGTCTAGTATAAAGTTAGGTAAAGTTTGTTTCTTTACTATGTACATTTGTAACTTATAATCCGACGGTCACAATTTGTAGTGATCCGACGGTTCACTCTCTCCTCGGTATTAACAACACTTGATCCGTGGGTTAGCACCCGATTGGTCCATGATCTCTATTTAAAGAGCATGGGGGGTCATTTTTCTGGTAACCGTTTATGAGAGAAAAATATGTAACTTCTCTTTTTATATTAATAAATTGCCTGAAGTGGCCACGTTGGCTTAGGCCATGGAATGTTTCCCTCTTCGAGGGTTTTAACCACGTGATAATACTAGTGTACTGATTTGTGATCTGTTTGTGAGCGGTGACCTTTGGTTTCTGATCTACAGAACTTACTCTATAAATTCCTATAGTACAACGTACAGTGGGCAGATTTTTCCTGTCGACATTTGACGGATCCTCCAAGTGTTCGGCAAAGGTTTGGGTGGAGAAGTTGGATATTTACTTCTAGCTCAATCAAATGGCAGAGGGAGAGGTCATCAAGGTGGCAACGCTGCACCTGGAGGGCGAGGCCCATGACCGGTGGTTCCACAGGATGGCCACGCTGGGGCACTCAGTGGTGATAGCATATGCAGAGTTTACACGGACGCTGATAGAGCGGTTTGATCAGAGGGATCCAGAGGAGCACTTTGTTGAGCTGACTAAGCTCAAACAGACTGGGAACCCGGACACATACATTTCCGAGTTTTTAAGACTCTCCGTGATGGTACCTGACTTGTCTTCGGCCAGGATGATTTACATGTTCATTGATGGGTTGGCAGAACCTCTTCGGGGGTTAGTTAGATCGACGAGGCCGGCTACACTTCATGATGCAGTTGGGAGGACTAGGGATTTGTAGGATGCCCTACCTAGGACTAGAGCTCCTTTCCCCCAGAGACCGACATTTCAGTCGAAGGGGAGGGTCACGAAGGTTCCACCTCCACAGGGGAACCAAGGCCGGGGGCCTTTGGACGATGAGACCCAGAGAGATCTGAGACGGAAGAAGCTATGCTTCACTTGCCAAGAGCCATGGGCAATGGGACATCGTTGTGCCGCTGGGAAGGCACACTATATAGAGGTCTTCTCCAACAGTGATGGGGAAGAGGATGCGTATGAGGAGATGGAGGCAGGAGGCAGCGATGTAGTATAGAGAGGAGATCATCCACCACCTCCACCACCAGGAGCAAGATGGGTAGCGTTTGCACCTACCGGGGGAGTCATTGCGTGTCCGAGGTACTGTGCAGGGACAGCGTGTTTCGGTATTAGTGGACAGTGGGGCTACCCACAATTTTATTGATGCACAGTTGGTAGAGCAGAGTAACATACCGACCGAGAGCTTTGATGGGTTTTCAGTACTGGTACAAGGTGCCAAAACCATGCAGTGTACCAGATATGTGCCAGCCTTGGCAGTGACCATGGGGACTTACACTCTGACAGATCATTTCTTTGTGGTGGACATTCCGAACACCAACGTGATATTGGGAGTACAGTGGTTGATCACACTGGGGAAGGTCACCATAGATTGGGAGACCTTGGAGATGGAGTGGACGGACAAGAAGACCGAGAAGCACGAGATGATTCGGGGCATGCACACTTATCCGCCACAGACAGTTTCAGCACATCGAATGGAGGCAAACTTCCGGAAGGGAGATATAGAGTGGGCATTAGAGTTGCGTGTTTCAGAGGCAGGGTCTACAAGACAGGCTGTACACCCAGATGTGCAGTCTATTTTGGACAGATATGCCACGATTTTCGGAGATATACCACCAGGGAAACCACCAGATCGGGGGTTTGAGCACACCATTGAGCTGGAGCAGGGCATCCAGGCTGTGATTACTACACCCTATAGGCATCCTAAAGCCTACAGGGATGAGATTGAGAGGGCTATTCATGAGCTTTTAGCGTTGGGGCACATCCAACCTAGCACTAGCCCGTTTGCTTCTTCTGTTGTACTGGTGAAGAAGGATGGCACACTGAGGATGTGCATCGACTATCGGGCTTTCAACAAAAAGACCATGAATAACCGATACCCCATCCCACAAATTGATGAGTTGATGGAAGAGTTGAGGGGATCGAAGTTCTTCTCGAAGATTGATTTGAGATCAGGGTACCACCAGATTCGCGTGAGGGACCAGGATGTTCCCAAGACCGCTTTCTGATGTCACTACGGTCACTTCAAGTTTTTGGTGATGCCCTTTGGGCTAAACAATGCACTAGCCACCTTCCAGTCCTGGATGAACCACATCTTCCGTGGTCAACTGAGGAAGTTTGTGCTAGTATTCTTTGATGACATCTTGATATACAGCCAGACATGGGAGGAGCACTTGCAACACATTGAGGCTGTGTTGTGCATATTGGAGGAGCAACATTTCTATGCTAAGCTCTCCAAGTGCGAGTTTGGATTGACGAAGATGCTCTATTTAGGGCATATCATTGGTGTGGACGGAGTGAGGGTCCACGAGGAGAAGATGGCCATCCGGGATTGGCTAGAGCCAAAGAACGTGACTGAGCTTCAGGGATTTGTAGGCATCTGCACCTACTATCGGAAGTTCGTCAAGGGATTTTCCCAACTTGCTGCACCCCTCACGGATCTTACAAAGAAGGGGGCATTCAGTTGGACAGACACAGTGCAGAGGGCCTTTGACAGGCTCAAGGAGGTGATGAGCAACTGCCTAGTTCTTGTGTTGTCGGATTGCACACAACCTTTCGTCCTTGAGTGTGATGCATCAGGAGAGGGGGTAGGCGCAGTTTTGATGCAGGGGGGCCATCCCATAGTTTTTGAGAGCAGGAAGCTATTGCCGCATGAGAGGTTGTATCCCATATACGACAAGGAAATGCTATCTATCATGCATGCAATGGCCAAGTTTCGACAGTACTTGGTGGGGAACAGATTCAAGGTGAGCACTGATCACAACAGCCTTCAGTTCTTTCTAGAGTAGAAGTCGTTGTAGGAGAGGCAACAAAAGTGGGTCAACAAGATCCAGGCATACGATTTTGACATTGAGTATGTCAAGGGGAAAAACAACGCGGTGGCCGATACCCTTTCACGCAGACCGACAACGTTGTCCCTGATCAGTTTAGACACGGATTGGAGGGCTCAGTTGCTGGTAGAGTACTCCAAAGACCGTTTTTCCTGTGAGATCTTGGACGGATAGGTCATGAATGACAGATACAGGGTGATAGATGAGGTGATATACTTCAGAGATCGGATCTTCTTTACTGGGGGGTCTCAGCTCAAGGAGAACATGCTATGTGCCTCACATGACTCACCACTATCAGGCCACTAGGTGTTCACCAAAACCTACAGGGCCATCAGGGAGAGGTTCTCTTAGAAGGGCCTCAAGGAGAACATACACCGGCATGTCAGGGAGTGCGAAGTATGTTAGCGTAACAAGGGGGAGATGAGCCATCCAACAGGATTACTACAACCTCATCCCATTCCAGAGGGGAAATGGGAAAGCATATCGATGGATTTCATGACAGGGTCACCTGCGATGCAGGGCAAGGACTGTATCTTTGTAGTCGTTGATCGACTAACAAAGTACACACTTCTTTGCTATATCAACACTGTACACAATAACTCAGGTGGCGGAGCTATTTTTCAGGGATGTTTTTAGATTGCATGGTCTCCCAAAGACCATTGTTAGTGATCGGGACAGTCATTTCATGGGTAGCTTTTGGCAGGAGCTCTTTCATTTGGTGGGTACAGAGTTGACTCCGAGCACCAGTTACCACCCTCAAACGGACGGGCAGACGGAGATAGTGGACAAGTGGCTGGAAGACTACTTGCGAAACTAGGGACAACACAGTTTTGGTGGGGCCTAGGGGAGAGAAAGGCTCTCCAAGCATAAAGAGAGGGAGAGGCTCCTCATTTGCTCATTTGATTATGCATCTTTGTTTTGTCTATTGACATTTAGCACGCTTTTGCTGTTGAGAAAAGTCTGCAAGTGTTGTTTAGCACTGTGTGTCTCCGAGCGAAGATCCCAACCTCAGCCCTAGGGGACTTCGAGTGCCTACTCGGGTGAAGAGTTCTATCCGTGGATTTTCAGGTGGGAGCTATAGCATCTCCAGCAGGGATTACGCACTTGCTTGGGCAACACAGTCTTGAGGAGAGACTACGTAGTTCTTGGAGGAGGTAGTGCCGGGAGCGGAGATTTATCAGGGGGATTCAGCTCGGGATAGTGAGAAGGGATCAACCCTTAGCTATTCCATCATTTTGGTAGAGGAGGAGGCCATCGTTTGCAGAGACACATTCAAGGCCATCGTATCACACTGGGATAGCATTATTTCTCAAGGGAGGTGATTTTCTAGGGTCATCCATTCCGAAAACCCTTTCTAGGCTTTTCTGGGTATTAGGCGGGGAGCTCATTTCCAGAGTCCCGTATTTTTCTGAGCAGGGGAACAGACCCAAAGAGTCAGCCTATTCCAGTAGCAGAAGTAGTCCGGCAGCAGGAGCAACAACAGCTTGGAGACAACGCAGTCACTGATAGAGCAGCCATTCCGTGAGTATTTCTGAGAGTATCTCTAGCTTGCCTTGTGCAAGCCAAGGTGCCATCATTCTGATCACCTTTTGTACTTATTAGCACTTTCAGTTATATAATAAAATGGCTCAGCGTTCTGCATGTTTTGCATTCTATGTAAGATGTCTCTCTATTTGCTGTAGTTTCATGTTTATGTTGCTTTTTATTTCTGTTTATTTCTACTCGGAATATTACATTATCACAGTATCATGGGGAGGCTTGGTAGTGAACCATGAAATTTTCTTGAATGATTCAGGACTATCCTTAATTAGAGGTTTGAACTTTGGAAGCAGGTCATATGAACTTTCCTGAATGATGCAGGACAATCCTTTGCACAAACATTGCATGATTTGATAACAAGAAGCCATTACTTGATTGACTAGGGTTTCATTTCCTGCTAACCCAAAATTGTGTTTGTGTGCACTTTAAATGCCCACGTATTGTAGGTTGGACGGAATATATTTCTGTCGCATGGGACGCTATTGGCTCTGCATGAACACGGATTTCAACAATTCAAAATAAAAAAACCATATACTTATTCATTAAGGACAAAATTTAGCAGACTGTTTGTTTAGCGCTTCTCAACAAAAATGTAGTATCAAAAGTATAAACAAAGCAAATCGAAGTGCACTTTGTAGATAAGGAAAGAAACAAGAAGCAACAAGTATAGAGTGTGGCCTAAGACAAGAAACAACAAGTATAGTGTGTGGCCTAAGATAATCTGAACCAAAAATAAGAATGGTATAAATGCTACTAACTTGTATGCATCATCAACTCTAGATTGTGCTTCCATGTAGCTTGGGAAGTCATAGCCCACAAGAAAATAATCACCACGACCATAACCAGTATTTCCTTCAAGGGAGTCAAGTAGTGGAGTGTAATCATAATCACCAAATGCACGGCTTTTCACAAACTGCTTTGCCTCTTCAAAACGAGGGTCTGGGACAAACTGTGCAGCCACAACCACAGCAATAGACTTATAAGTGCTTATCAGATACATGTTAAATACTGATCAACATTTCCTGTCTACATCATAAACAAAAATGCAGGTTTTAGATATGGCGACAGACACTGCAGAACTAACCAATCATAAGAAAGAAAAACAATCAATGAACTAACCAATCGTAAGAATGAAAAGAAATCAATCTAAGAAGTTTTCTAGAAATCAATAATAATCTAAATAATCTTTCTTGGCTATATCAACAACTGCAAAGTCATGTGACACATTGATAAATAGATCTTCTAGTTTCTTACCTGTCCCTGCTCTCTCTCTCTCCGTAGTTTTGGTACATCATGTGCTTGGGCACCAAACAAGAAAAAGTTATCTTCCCCTATCTCTTCTCTGATTTCTACATTGGCACCATCGAGTGTACCAATAATGAGACACCCATTTAATGCAAACTTCATATTGCTAGTTCCACTTGCCTCCATTCCAGCTGTGCTAATATGCTGAGATAGCTCACTTCCTGGAATAACAATCTCTGCAACTGACACATTGTAGTTTGGAATGAAGACTACCTGTAGGAAAAGGAAACCATATTTTTAATCAGAAACAAAGAAATAAACAGATAGAATTATAACAGGCTACGAGATTAAGGATATGATTAATGTTACATATTTAGAATTGCATTCTTCAAACATCGCAATGAGAAAAACATTTTATAGGAATAACTGATTTATTGAACCTTCAAAAGATCACCAATATCTGGGTCATTATTCACCACAGCCCCTACATCATTCACAAGTTTCACAATCCTCTTAGCTTGGGTATATGTTGCAAATGCTTTTCCACCAAGCATGACGGTTCGTGGCACCACATTCTTGCGTTTGTCTGAGCTCATCTCCTACATAGCCAATGATACAACAAACCAACTTGTAAAGAAATTTAACTCAAATGTATAAGTTATATCCTTAAACCAAACATCCATGAAACAAGAAAATAAATACACATAAAATAAAATAATTTGTGAACAGTGAGTTTTAATGGTACAAAAAGAATAAACAATATGAGAAGCAAACAGAAAGGAATTTCAGAGATAATGTTTTGTGACATCTTTTACACTAATAGTTAAGATGCAAAGGTGGTTATGATCCACAATACCTTCAACTTCTTGTATCGATAGATGGCACCCAAAATATTTAAAAGTTGTCGTTTATACTCATGGATACGTTTGATTTGAATATCAAAAAGACTATTAGGGTTGATTTTCACTCCTGTCACTTGTAAAATATAGTGAGCCAAACGGACTTTGTTAGCCATCTTAGCAGAGGCCCACTCACTATGTAATTCACTATTGTCTGCAAACTGCCAAAACAATAACAAGTTAATAAGGCTTGCCACCGTAAAATTAAGATCCATCTGTCAGAAATGGGAACCTTAAAAGTCAACATGTGATACTTACTTGGCGTAGCCCACTTAGAAGATCAAGGTTGGTGACCCACAGAGATGTCTTCAGCCATTTTGTAATTATAGCACTTAGCTCAGGACTACAAAAACGCAACCAACGGCGAGGCGTAATACCATTGGTTTTGTTCTGAAACTTCTCTGGCCATAGCGAGAAATAGTCTTGAAAAAGTTCATCTTTTAGAATATTGCTATGCAACAAAGCCACTCCATTAACCTGGTTACAAAATGCAATGGTAGAACACTATGCATTAAACGCTAGGGTAGAACAATACTAGAACACAATATATCAAATTATATTTCGTTCCTAAGTCAATAAAAGAACTTAGCAATATATTTAGAACTAGACATATAAGATTTTCCATTTATGGAATCTTAGCTCTCCTCAAAATGTTCACAATTGATAAGTACAATAGCACACATTTTAACATAGATAATTTAGCTTTTCATTTTAAAAATGACATGACATTAAAGTTAGAAGTTACTTATCTAATGTAGAGTCTCAAAATCACTATCTACAAGGAAACTGAGCTGAAACTGGAACAAGATGCTTGTGTTGTAGAACTAGATTTTCTATTCTCCTTTCAGTTAAAGTAGTTAGAAAGCAAACTTAAAACACATAATACTATTGATTCTGTAAATCTAGCCACCAATGTGGCACAATGAACTCAAGAAAGGAACATAAAGAAGAAGAAATGAACACAAACAGGTGGTTAAACAAGGAACAAGACCAATTTGAAACCAAATGAATTAAAAATTAAAATTACAAATATAGAGAATTGATTGGCTGGTCAGAGACTTCCAAGAATATTCAGCACCAAATGACCAAATAAGCATAAAAAGGATTTGTTACTGCTCAAACTCTTGCTATATCAAAAAGACCTAACCACAAACATGAGAGGTTAAAGGCAACTACTCGAACTCAACAAGCCCCCCGTAATATTCCAACTAGGAAATGACAGTGAAAATCAAGAACGTGCACTAAGCTATTGCAATACAAATTTTAAACATGTATGCACAATCAGTAAACCACAAAATTTGGGCAAGAAAGTTGAGCCAGTTTATTAATATCGTGGAAATTGGATACAATAGAGTGAGAACAATGGAACCTGGGCTTGCTCCTGCAAGCAATTCAAAACCCAGGTGAAAGTGTCTAGTCCCAAGTGCTGGAAATGACTCAAACAGGTAGCTCGCACTGCCCAAAAAATTCTGCAACTTGTTGCACCGAGAGGCGCATTCTACAGCCCAGTATGACCCCAATGTGTAAGTATGTCGGAAGCCAAAAATTAAATTTTAAATAATTTAATTTAATATAAATATTGTCGGCTTAAGAAAAAATATTGTCGGTTTAAAAAGAAATTAAATAATCAATAGCCATATAAATAAATAAACAGCTACGAATCAAATAACAAAACTAATTGATTTTGTTCGTTCGATATAATTCAGATTAACTGGATTCGTTTTCCTTCTAAATTGCGTTGGTTAAGTTTGAGCTCAGGAGTTACACATAAGTAATTTAGCGCTGATTTAAATTGTATTTATATTTCAATTGCAAGTGCGCATGCCCAGTTGTAGAGTTCTAATTCAATTCAAAGCCCCTGGGAGTGCATACATGCTAACGTCCACGGTGGTTATTCTTTTCAACTATTTCCAAGCTCTTAAAACACCTAAGAAAGTGCCATGATCTGGGTTTATGTCCAAGTCTTTCATTTGATCAAAGAGTTAGAGGGCCACTTTACTGCAGCTGTGCATGGCATATCCTATGATCATTGCATTCCATAAGATCACGTCTCTTTGAGACATATAGTCAAACACATTCCGTGCAATCTTTATGCTTCCACATTTACATCTGCCAGCTGCATTTGTTGAAAAATATTTAGGGCCTCCTAACCATACCCGTTCTGTGCAAATCCCATAACCATTGAATTCCATGAGACCACGTCTCGCTCAGGCATTTTCCAAAATAGCTCCAGGGCCTCCCGAACATGCCCATTCTGCCCATATGCAGCAATCATTGTATTCCACAAGACCACAACTCGCTTGGGCATTTCTCGAAACAGTTTCACGGCATTATCGACATGTCCATTTTGTGCATAACCTGAAATCATAACGTTCCAAGAAAATGTATCTTTTTTTGGTATTTTGTCAAATACGATCTGTGAATCTTCAATGTTTCTACACTTTGCATACATGTCTACTAGGGCACTGCAAACAAAAACATCAGATTCGAATCGGCTATTTTATCAAATTCATATATACCTACCTTCACTTTCCAGCCAGCTACATATTCTACAGCCAAGTCAATAATTGTGTTAATTTTTCCAATATAATATAATATTATGTTATATTATTGCAGGCAATAATATAATATAAAGTATAAATACCAGTATTACATAATTATTTTTTCATGTTTTATTAATTATTTTTAGTTTTTAATGTGTTATTTATTATTTTTAGAATTTTTCATTTAAAAAATTATTGAAAGTGTTGCATGAAATTAAAAAAATAATATAATTATATTTTATCTTTTTTTATATTTTATAGAAAAAAATAGAAGCAGATAGTTGTTAATTGTTATGTTTTTTTTTTTTTTTTTTTTTTTTTAACAGGAATATAATATCATGACTACTAGTAATGAGGAAGTGAAGAATAACAACATTGAAGAAATGAGAAGTGTACAAAGAGAAAGGGTTAGAAGACAAGGAGTAAATCATATGAATGAACTAATTGAAACGGAAAAAGAGTTGAAGAGGATACAAAAAAATGAGTAACAAAGATTGCGAAGGCAACAAATGACTGGTGATCAAAGGGAAGAAAAACGAAGGAAGGATTGTGAAAGTAAAAGGCTAAAAAGAGAAAGGCATAATGAGGATGAAAGGGAAGAAGAACAAAGAAAGAATTCTGAAAGAAAAAGATTGAAATTTGAACGAATGAATGAGGATGAAAAAGAAGAACAAAGAAGTCAAAATAGAGAACAAGTAAGATCACATCGGAGAAGACAATTAAGAGATATGAATGATGTAAGGTCAATAATTGAACCTCTTTCTCCTACAGATATGAATCTTCAAATGCATCAACAAATGGAGAAAGGTGATGATGAATATGAAATGATGTCCTATGTACCAGTGGTTTCATACGAAGATGAATTTACTGCACATAAAAGATTTCGTGAAAGAATTGATAAATTAGGTCATCCTCAAATGTGCCATGTGTGTGAGGAGTCATATCCAGGAATTCAAGTGGTGACCACTAAAACAGGTCCAATGTGCACAAGATGTAAAAGGGAGGGTAATAGGCATAGATTTTCATCACAAAATCATATGAATCCTAGGTTGCAGCCTTTGATCCTTGGAAGTCTTACACAAGTTGAGGAAATGTTAATAGCACAAGCGAGTCCAATTTTGCAAGTAATGCATTCAATAGGTGGCCAATACAAATATAGAGGGCATACAATCAGTTTTCCTCAAGATCTTAAAGATGTTGCCAAGAAATTACCTCGGCATATTAATGAATTAGATTTAATGATAGTTGTACGAAAAAAAGGTCAGCAAGGATCAAGTCATGATTTCACTGTGAGAAAGCAAAAGGTACTAGATGCATTAATCTATAAGATTCAAAATGATCCATATTATAAAGATGTAGAAATTGATATGCGTGCTGTGGAAGACTTACCAGAAAAAACAACAAATGTGTCACATATGATTAATTCTATTATACTACTAGACATGGATAATAACATGGACTTTGCAATGTTGGAAGGAGGTCCAATCCATGAAGATTCTTTAGAAGATTGTGACACAACTTCCTTTGCTGCGAGGCCTCCAAATGCACCTAGGGAAATTGAACTTATTCGAGCATGGGTAGATAATCCTAATGGAGAAGTAAACCAACTAGATGATGAAACTAGAAATGCCATTAATTGGCCTACAATTGGTTCATCTCCGATAAACGAGTATAATACTGAAGGGTTATTTGATATGGCATTTCCAACATTGTTTCCTAGAGGAGAAGCTGATTGGTTGCAACCACGACTAAGAAATGTTCATCTTCATGAGTATGCAAAACATCTCCTCCGATTTCGTGATAATAGATTTGGGAGACATCCTCGATTTAGATACTTTTTACTTAATATTATCACGAGACATCGTGTTCAAGCATCTTTTGCAGTTTTTGTTAAAAAAAATATGACTGAACTACCTACAACAGTTGATGAGTTACGAGAGCATTTACAAAATCTTCCCAATTCTAAAATTGCAGATAGATTGATGAGATTTGGACATGTTTTAAGAGGTACACGTTCATATTGGACCAAATGTCGTGCAAAATTGTGTGACTTGGTTCAACAAATTGGGACTCCTACAATATTCTTCACACTAAGTGTAGCAGATATGCAATGGCTTGATTTGCATATCTTGATGCCTGGTACCTCTCCTGTAGATCCAATTGAAGCAAGGAAATGGAGACACAAAAATGTGATTGATAATCCTCACATTGTAGCAAGTTATGTGCATTTGAGACATACATTGTTTCGAGATGAGATTTTTTCAAAATTCCATCATGCTACAGATTTTTGGTGTCGTTATGAATGGCAACATCATGGATCTTCACATATGCATGGTTTTCTTTGGCTAAAAGATGCTCCCAATATGGACAAATTGAATTGGAATGACCCTGCTCAAGTTAGATTTGCAAAAGAATACTTTGATAGATTTGTCCATGCATTCAATCCACGCAATGAATATCAAAAAATGCACATCCCTATTCAACGAAATGACGATGATCACCCTTGCATAAAGAACACTGAACAAATATTTCAGTCTGATCCAATGATGGACTATGAAGAACTTCTCAATTGTGTTGAACGCCGCATTACGTGTAATGAGAAATCATGCCTTCGAAAGAAGCATGGAAAATTGGTGTGTAGATATAAGGCACCATGGGAGCTATGCAAAATGTCAAGGCTTTATGTTGATGAGAGTGGAGAAAAAATATATGAACCTAGACGAAATGATGATAGATTAAATACACATAATCGTGAAACATTGATGATGTGGCGTGGAAATATGGATTGGAAACTTGTTCTTTCTAAACATGTTGTGATTAACTACATAGCGAAATATGCAGCCAAAGCAGAAAAAGGGTCAGAGAGCTTCCATGATATGTTGATGCGTATTTCTTCAATTCAAAATCCAAATGAGCTAGCAGCACGTGCATATAGAACATTGTTGTGTGAGACTATCGTTGACAGGGATATAGGAGCACAAGAAACATGCCATATGCTTTTGGAGATTCCTCTTTCTGAATGTAGTCGTAGATTCATTGTTCTAAATGTTGAGATAAAGGTTTTCAAACATGTCACAGTTGATGCACACAATGAACATAATGATAATTCTCTTATTGATGCATACACGAAGAGACCTGTCAATATGGAGCACCTTTCATTGATAGAAGCTACTAGATCCTGGTCATATGACAAACGCCGCCATGATGAGAAATGGTTACCGCGAAATAATGAAGCCATTGTACGAGTCTTTCCTAAGTTTAATTCAATTCCTCCTCGCGAAAATGATAGGTTTGTGGAGTTTTGTTGGCCTGAGTTAGTATTGTACAAGCCCTTTCATGATTTTCATACAGATATTGGAGCTACATATGATGACATCATACAAAACTGGGAAACTTTTTCCTATAATCCTTGGCATATTGATCGTAATCCAATACCTTTGAGGGATACAAATCAATGTCCAGATGAGGATGCAGATGTTTTAAATGTACAACATAATGATTCTAAGCAACATGAGTGGGAGATTATTTCTAGATTGTATAAGAATAAGTTTATACATGCCAATGAATTTGACATGATTGGATTTAGGGATCGTGATGTCATGAAAAATTGGAGCTCTAGCTTTGTTGATGAAGAGACATCAATACGTGCAGTGAAATTCATATCTGATAAGAAGTATGTGAATGCAATTGTTACTACTGAATCTTTAAAAAAATATTCATTTGAAAGTTTAGGGGGGAAACAGAAAATAGCATGTAATATGGTTCGTGAACATCACAAAGGAGATGGAAATCAATCTTTTGTATATGATTATCCAAGGGACAGCAGGTACTGGAAAGTCTTACTTGATTGGTGTTATTAAACAAATACTTGAAATTGAATCTCTTCCCAATAAGAGCCCATTGCTTCTTTTGGCACCTACCGGTGTTGCGGCATTCAACATATCTGCATCGACAATACACTCTGCTCTTTATATACCAATAAGAAACTTCACTGATTTACAAGGGTCAAGTTTGCTTACCTTACAAGAGGAGATGAAACATATTAAGTACATACTTATTGATGAGATGAGTTTTATAGGGAGAAATTTGTTGACACATATTGATGCCCGACTTTGTCAAGCTTTTCCTCATAATAGAGACGTCCCATTCGGAGGTATATCAATTATATTGGTTGGCGATTTGGGACAACTACCTCCTGCTATGGATAGACCTGCATATGCAGGTGAAGGTCGTGCAAAAGAATTATGGAATTTATTCACAACTGTTGTAACTCTTGATACAGTATTAGGCAAGATGGGAATAGCAATGATCAAAGATGTTTTCGTCATCTATTATTGAACATTAGAGATGCCATTCCAACAATAGAAGACTGGAAATTACTAATGACACGAACAGATTCTAATTTGGACGCTTCAACAAAAGAATCATTTAATAAGGCTATACATTTGTTTGCAACAAATGATGATGTGAACAATCACAATAAGCGTTGTTTGATATCGTTAAATAACCCTGTTGCGCGTAGTGTTGCTACAAGATCAAATACAAAGTTCCACGCCATTGAAGCAGATGAGGAAAATTTGGATAATGAGCTCCTTCTTGCTGTTGGAGCTAGGGTTATGCTTACTTCGAATTTATGGACTAATGCAGGACTTGTCAATGGTGCCCTTGGAGTAGTTCAAGATATTGTGTATAATCCTGGAACATTTCCTCCTAATCCTCCAACATATGTTTTAGTAAAATTTGATAACTATGTTGGAGTTCCATGGGATGAACTATTCACTCATACTGTTCCTATTATACCTATTGAAAGAGGTCATAGTAGACAAATTCCATTGAGACTTGCTTGGGGATTAACTATTCATAAGTCTCAAGGATTGACATTAGAGAAGGCAGCTATTGATATTGGAAGGACAGAGCGTCAAGGTCTCACTTTTACAGCGATATCTCGAGTTAAATCTTTGGATGGTCTTCGATTTCAACCTCCTTTTTCATACGATCGATATGAAAAAATGGCAAAGTGTGCCGGTGTTGTAAGGAGAAAAGAAGAAGAAGAGAGATTAAGAATAAATACCAAGTAATTTATGTTTTTTTCAAGAATTTTTTTCATATCACGTTTGAATGACATCCTCGTTATATTTTTTATTCAATAATTAAATTGTTTCATTTTTTTTATCACTAAACATTGTTACATTCATATCATTTGTTACTATTTGTATTTATAATCATGTAAATTTCAAAGTATAATGTACATCTAAAAAATATACATCATTATGATCATCTAAAAATGTGAAATTTTTTCCCTCAACTGGAACCAGCCTAGATCCATCTAACTCCGGATCTATCATGCGCTGAGAGGGATCAAATCCCTTGAGGTGCAAGCCTTTCTCAAATTATAAACTACAAAAAGAAGGCTTGCACCTCAAGGGATTTGATCCCTCTCGGCGCATGATAGATCCGGAGTTAGATGGATCTAGGCTGGTAATATTCCCAATTAGCAGCAGCTAATTGGTAATATTAATTTTGGCCAGTTTTGCTTTTCTAAAGTTAATTCAGTTAATAAAGTGGGTGATGAGACACACAACCTACAATTAGGAAATAAACATTCCCTAAAGTCACTTGAGCATATAATTATTTGGCAGCGTGGGGCCCACGATGACGAAGTGGCAGCGTGGGCCCATGACAGCGCAGTGAGAGAGGGACAACGCAGTTTGGTGGGGCCTAGGTGAGAGCAAGGCTCTCAAAGCATAAAAAGGGGAAGAGGCTCCTCATTCTCTCATTCTATTATGCGTCTATGATTTCTATCTTTTGACATTGAGCACGCTTTTGCTGTTGAGCGAAGTCTGCAAGGGTTGTTTAGCACATCTGGTGTCTCCAAGCGGAGATCCCAACCTCAGCCCCGGGGGACTTCGAGTGCCTACTCGGGTGAGGAGTTCTATCCATTGTTTTGTAGGAGGGAGCCATAGTATCTTTAGTCAGGAATTACGCATTTGCTTGGGCAGCGCAGTCTCTAGGAGAGATCACGCAGTTTATGGTAGAGGCAGTTCCAGGAGTGAGGATTTATCAGGGGATTCAGCCTGAGATAGTGTGAAGGGATCAACCCTTTACTATTTCATCATTTTGGTATAGGAGGAGGCCATTATTTACAGAGGATCATTCAGGGCCAATGTGTTTCACTGGGATAGCGTTATTCCTTAAGGGAGGTCAAATTCCGGGGTCATCCATTCCGGAATTTCTTTCTGGGATTTTCTGGGTATTTGGAGGAGAGCTCATTCCCAGAGTCTCAAATTTTTCTGAGCAGGGGAATAGCCCCAAGGAGCCATCCCATTCCAGCAGTAGCAGCAGTCCGGCAATAGCAACAACAACTTTGGAGATTATGCAATCCTTGACAGAGCAGCCATTCCTTGAGCATTTCTGAGAGTATTTCCAGCTTGCCTTGTGCAAGTCAAGGTGCCATCATTCTGATCACCTTTGTACTCATTGAATCTTTCAGTTACATAATAAAATGGCTCAACGTTTCTCCATATTTGCATTATTTATGTGATGTCTCTCCATTTGCTGTAAATGCTTGTTTATGTGGCTTTATATTACTGTCTATTTCTATTCGAGATATTACACAACTGCTGCTGGAATGGAATTGGAGTTTCTTCTCTCAAAACTGCTCAGAAAATTCTACAAAATTAACCCGAAGCTCCTCACACCAAACCCACAAAAATCCAGAAAGATCTTGGCGTTATTCCAGTTAACCCGGAGAACCCCAAAAAGTGTGAATTACCCAGACTGGCCAGCTCTGTGCACTATAAGAGAATCACTGCTGAGTGAAGCCCAAATCCCCCCGCTGAATGTCTCAAAAATCACTGCAAATTCCTTCTTTGGAAATGGATCCTTTCTTTAACCCCAAACTCCCACAATCTCTGCTTCTCTAACTCCTACACAACCTCTACTTAGTGACCTCTATGAACACCCATTAATAGATAAATTCGGCCCCACAAATACCCTCAATTCCATCCCAACAAGGGAAAATACTCCTGCAATTACCTGGATTCACCAACCAACTGAAGCCGCCCCAAATAGTCTATGTGTACTGCCTTACGTACCTAAGAGAACACACAGACTGGGTGAATAACTCCTACATTCAGCTCTAGAGAAGCCCTGAATTGGACTCCCAAATTCCTCACTAGGGAGACATTCAAAGTTCTCTAAAATGAAGGTGGAATTTCCGCTCGGAATTCCTATGCTAAGCAACACTTCTCTCCTTGTGCTCAACAACTCCAAGAGGGTTCGATATCATGAGATAGATAGGCAAAAAGATACAAAATGAGAGCCTCTTGTGATATTTATAAGTGTTGAGACTCTCTCCCTTGGTGGGTTCCATTCTCCATTACCTCAAACCTGGTTCCATTCTCCATTACCTCAAACCTACTCCTCTCTCCTCCAGTGCGAATTTCCTCTTGTGGTTCGAACTCCTCCCTTGTGCCCCCCACATTCCACTAGCAAAATAATTTTCCCTTTTTCTCTAATGCGCATGGCCTCCTTAGCCTCCAAAATCAAGTGGAGTCTACTTAACATGTTGAAGAATGTAACTAGGTTCGATCTTCATAAATTGTACTTGAGTCAAATGTAATATATTTGTCAAAAGAAAAGCAAAATTTTATTATTATTATTAAATTGACTTGTTAAAGCATGGGTTTCATGCTTGGGTCAATTATAGGTCAAGCTTCCATTGTCGACTTTAGGTTGTTGTCAAAGTCATTTATTGTTTGGTCAAAGACTCCTCCATCAAGTCATCCTCTTCAGCAAAGTCATCAACTCAGTCTCTTTATCAAAGTTTACAAGTCGGCTTCCCTAAATATATTCTTGTCGGCCTAATACATTGACACATCTCTTCATATGCTCATGTCAGCTTATTTATGACAGACAAACAACTATAAATAAAAGTGTGACGACTATTACAACTCAAACCAGCAGGGGACCTAAAGGGGTTCCTATGAGGGCAATTGCTAGGTTAAGGTTAATGATGAAGACTTAGCCCACTGTCACCACAGCTAACGCTCCCTGCTCTTTACGGACTTTCACCGATGGGAAGAGACCCGATGTTTTAGGAAGCCACTTATAGAGGATATACCAACAAATATATGAGAAGTGACCCCTTAGACCCTTTCCCTGGGATAGGATGAAGAATGAAACTTGCTTTCTTTTTAAGCAAGGGACTTGATTTTCTAGGGAGAGGAGATGAATATTTGAGGGTTGAGGGAGAAGAATATGGCTTGTAAAGGAGTTTCCCAATCCCTAAAATCCCTTGGGGAACTTGGATTCCTAGGTAGTACTTGATAAATAGTCTGTGGTGAAAAATGGGACCACACTAGGCCAAGTGGACCCAACTCAAGTTAGGGGATGGACTTTATCCTAACGGCTAGTTTAGCCATTTCTACATCTATTTAAACTTAATGTCCTGATCTGATCTCTCACCTGATCTTGATGATGAACCACACCGGTTGGTTCAAAACGTGTTGACGAAGGTTGCTGGGAATCGTCCCACCCCCCCGATCCCGCTCCCAAAACGCGCTCCGTTCGGGAGCGCGCTTCCGAGCCTGAATAAATGCTCCCTATTTTCTCGAGAGCTTTTCAGGGAACGCTCAAGAGCGAACGCTCCCTCCATTTAAAAAAACGATTCGGAAGCATTTTTTAAATGGAGGGAGTGATCGGAGAGCGTTTGCTCCCGAACGTTCCCTGGCAAAAAAAGCGCTCCTCGGCGCGGAAAAAAAAATTTCTGACAGCGAATTTCCAAATTTTTTTGGGAGGGAGGTGGGGTTGGGTAAATAAAAGCCCTCCCCCTCCTCATTTGTTAGTTATTGTTGTTAGTTTGAGAGCAAGAGAGAGCTTGAGAGTTTGAGAGCAAGGAGAAAAGGAGAGAGCAAGGAGAAAGCTGCAAGAGAGCAAGAGGAGGATTGAAGGAGTCAAGACAAAGAGGTAGGACTTCTAATCTAGTTTTTTATTTTCTATATTGCATTTTTAAGTTGTTCAAAAATGAAAACTTGAATTTTTTTCTCAATGTTGCATTTTAGTGTGTTGAAAAGTGAAAAATTGAATTGTTTTTTTTCTATGTTGCATTTCCTATTCCCATTTGGCATTCCTCCATTTTTTTTGCAGGCTAGAAACTTGAAACTTGAGACATCATGGCTATATGGATAGGGATTTTCTTCATGTTGGTTCCTTTCTTTGTAATAATGGTGTTGGAGAGTAGAAGAAAGACGCCCATTAGAGAAGGGGAGGATGAAGAAGTGGGTTATAGTGGATTTGATGAAAATCCTGAAGAGGAGTATGCTGAGGAGGAAGAGGAGAGTGGAGAACATGAGGCCACAGAGACCCCAACTAAACAAGACCAAAATCAAACACCATTGTGGAAATATGTTCAGAGGCAGGAAGGAGGGAAAGATGGTGGAACCACTAAATTTCTTTGCCCCCATTGCAATAAAGAATACGCAGGTTCATACATCCGTGCCAGAAGGCACCTTTGTGGGAAAATTCCAGGGGATAGAGAGAAAAATCTAGGAATCAAAATTTGTGTAAGTGTGCCAGCAACAAAGAGAGAAATACAGAAAGGAAGAGGAGGCTGCCCTACATAGATTTAAAAGATCTAGGGTTTTCATTGATTCTTATGCACCATCAGGTCCATCACATCATGGACAAAGCAGTCCATCAACTTCCACCCATGGCAGTGGATATGGAGGCACACTTGGACCAAACATCTCCTTAAGGCGTAGAACCATATCCGATTTCCTTGACGAAGGGTGTAGGAATGATGTGGATTAAAAACATTTCTGGTTTCTCTATGCATGTGGGGTGCCATTCAATGTTCTTCGCTCACCTTATTGGCATGAAATGGTTTCTGCCATTAATGATGCCCCCAAAGGATACAGGAGCCCCGGGTATGGCAAGGCCAAAACCGTGGGACTTGATCATGAAAAAGCTAAAATAAGTAATTCTTTGGCTAGAATGACAAATTCTTGGAATGAGCATGGGGTGTCCATTGTATCTGATGGATGGACCAATGTGAAAGGAAAGCCATTGATAAGTGTTCTAGCTGTGTCTGTTAGTGGTGCAATATTCCTTTCAGCATATGATTATTCAGACAAATTCAAGACCGACATTAACATTGCAGAACCATTACTTGAAACAATTGAAAGTATTGGGCCATACAATGTCATCCAAGTCATCACTAATATTGCTGCTAACTGTAAGGCAATGGGAGCAATTATTGAGGATAAATACCCCAACATATTTTGGTCTGGGTGTTTGGTTCACACAATGAACCTTTTGATGCATGATATCATTAAAAACAAACAACCTCAATTCAGATGGCTTGGTGATTTGTACAAGAGGTAAAAAAATGACAAAATTTATTACAAATCATAGCAATACCCATGGGCTTTTCCGTACTCACTCAAAATTGGAGTTGTTGAAGATAGCAAAGACTAGATTTGCTAGCTATTACCTCACCTTCAAGCGCCTTTTGAGGGTAAGAGAGTCATTGGCAGCCATGGTATCAAGTCCACACTGGCAAGTATTAAAGGACAGGGCAGCAACAATAGTTGACAAGCAAGGTTTTGAACATGTGGAAGAGCCCGCCCTTGATCCTTTGTTTTGGGCACGTGTGAGGGAAATTTTGAATTTCACCAAGCCCATTTATCACATGATTCGTTTTTCAGATACAAATAAACCAGTGATTGGGGAGGTGTATGAGAAGATGTATAGCATGTTGGGGCAAATAAAAGATGTTGTTAAGGAAAATGATCCCAACTTGTATGCAATGATTTACAACTGTGTGTGTGCACGGTGGAATAAACTTAATATTCCACTACATGCCTTGGCATATATCCTTATGCCAAAATACTACTTTCCATCTTGGTTGGGCCAACCGGCACCTGGAGGTGGGGTTAGGATCAAACTTCACACAAATCTAGAGGTACAAGAGGGATACATGAACGCATTAGACAAGTTGGTCCCCGATAGGGGGGAGTGTGCTAGATAGCGCCTTGAATTAGGCAGATACTTCAGTTACACTGGTAACTTTGGTTCTTTCCATGCAATAGAAGACAGAGACAGATTTGATGCTCTCACATGGTGGGAAGCATATGGCGGCATGGGAATTTTTCCAAAGTTGGCAAAAAAAGTTCTCTCACAAGTTGTAAATACTTCTTTTGCAAACAGGTGTTGGAGCACCTACAGCTTCATACATAATGTGAGAAGAAACGGGCTGAATGAAAACCGAGCTGAAAGGTTGGTTTATGTGCATTACAACTTGAGGTTGTTGAGTCATTACTGTGATCGGGCATATGAGGATCAATCATATAAAGTTTGGGACAACAACCCAGAGGATGATAATTTGGAGGACGACACTGTACATATGGAAGAATTGGAAGCAGAACTTTTGAGGGATGATGATGAAGCAACAACAGCCATGCCACCACCACACATAGGGCCAGTCCCACCATCCAATAGTAGTGCGGGTGCCAGTGCCAATGCTCGATATCCAACTATTGTTCCTTTGCAGATTTAGCCTCCACCTACATCCTCACGTTTCCCTCCGCCTTCTAGTTATGGTCGTGGTACTCCTGAGAGTACTAGAAGACCACCATTGCCTTGTGGTTCTCACAAATTAGACATTTCTCGTGGGCGTGGCAAGGGGCCAACCAATAGATAAAATAGATTTTTTGTTTACTCGTCTTTTCTATTTTCTAGTAGCTTTTAACTTTTATAACTGTTGAACAGTTGAAACTTGACTCTTTCATATTTATTATGATAATTTTTGTAAACAATATATGACAATTTAAGTTTGAAGTTTGAATTTGAAAGGTGAAACTTTGAAGTTGGCATTTATAAGTTTATAAGTCATTATGAATTATGAATATGATGCTTCATGAAAGTTCATTTCGTTTCATTTTATAACATTTTATTTCATGTTAAATATTCTTTGTTGTAATGGTTATTGGTTACACTTAGCTTACAAGTACAACTATGGTGATCAATGAATCAATGATGATAAATGATATGTATCAATGATGATAAATGTTATATATTGAAATTTGAAATCAATGAATCAATGGTGATAAATGTTATATATTGAATTTTGAAAGCTTGAAACCTTAAGATTGATGATTCATGAGACTCAAGAGTCAATATGTTGTATGTTTCCAACTTGTGGTCGTGGTTGAGGAAGATTATAACTTCTAGATGATTGATGTTATATGGTTCAATCTATGTTTTTATGTTTTTTATGTCTAATTCATCATTTTACATGCTTTTGTTGACATATATGCATCAAAATATTAAAAAATATTAAAAATATATATATTAAAAAACAAACGCTCCCCGAAACACTCTGGACAGGGAGCTTTTGAAAATGGCGCTCCCGCTCCCGCTCCCAAGTAACCATGGCGTCGACAATGTTCCATTGCATGTGATTATTACCGAAAGAATTCTATAATGTGTACGATGGATCACAGAAGCCAAAATTCTAAAAAACAATGATATTCTTAAACTAGCCAAGGTAAGGGTAAAGGATCAAATAAAAAATTTCACCCAAAGATGTCAAATTGATCCTATTAGGTACTAGCCTTGGGAGCACTAGGGCAAAACTTGATCCTAGACCTAGGGCTTGGGATATCTCGAGATTCCACCTTCAGATTTCCTTCAAATTCGGAGGAGACCTAGGGGACCCACCAGTGCAGTAGAGCCTAGGATATTGAAGTTTTTCTATGGTCAATTTCCTAGGAAATTGATGCCCTAGGTGACCTAATGAGGCTAGACCTAGGAAACGGAGGAAAGAGGTGAAAAATGGGGTTGAAATGATCACCCTCTGATGGACCAATGCCTAATTCCTCCTGGGGATATGGAGTCAAGGAGAATTGTGAAGACGTATCTTGTTTCTTGCTCAAGGAGGCTCCAAAAGTCAACTTTGTCCAATGTTAAAGGCAAGCGAAGAAAATTGACTTTAAATCATTTATACTTTATTACAAATGGTGGATGCTTATCGAGATAACACAATCTCTAGGACATTTCATTCATCCAACATGACCCATACATAGAAATAAGCTAAATAGACACATAATTCCACATTAAACACATGCAGCAATTAGCCCTAGTAATAGCGAGGTTCCAATGTATGCAGCAAAATGAAAAAGATAGGGTTAAACTTGCACTTACATGTAAGAGAATATATCCAACCAACATCACATTTGCAATATAAGAAGCTCCAAGATAGAAAAGAACCCAATCCATACATCAAAATTCATTCATCGTCCAAAAATATCCACCAAGAAAAAAATGTGAAGTTCTCTAATGAGAGAGAGATCCAAATCCAAGTGATGATACGAATGAATCTATCCAACTTCTATTTATACACTCATTAGGAGTTCAAATTACCTAATGGGCCTACATTGGCCCCTAAAAATAAAATAATGTGCAAATTAACTAACTTTGGGTGACAAGTCCACTAAACTAGCTCACAAATGAAATAAGAAGCCTCTCAAGAGGTCAAATAATAATCTATACATGTCTTAGGGCCCTCCAAGAGGTCTAATGAGGTCCATAAGTGCCATAATGATGAATAAAATCCTCGAAAGTGATGGACAAGGCAGTGGCCCCTTGTTCTCCCAACAATAAAGATGTGGTGCTCCCAGTGGGTGTGGGGGCACACCAATGACCTCATGGGTCTCCATATGAGTCGAAGATGCTTGTAGACCATCCGCAAAGGCTCAAATGATGGAATAAATGTTGTCGTGTCATTGTACAAGTCTTGGGACACCTGCCATGTATGTGGTGCACCTGTGGTGCCAGCTGGGCATAGTGTAACAAATGTATCTTCTTCGTCCAAGAGGTGGATCTCTAGAAACTCTTAACATCTCAGGGGATCCATGGAGTATTGTCTATTGCTGTGGAGGCCCATGGATCTCTACACACACCCTATATGTGCCAATGTAGCCCTCTAAAAGGATAGTGTTGAATTTTGTGTAGCTTGGGAGGTACTCCAAGCCCTTGTGATCAAGGGTTGGAGGTCAAAACACCACAAATGGGCTTGTGGGCTTGAGATCCAAGCTTGGGGATTTTAAACCCATCGATGTTTGGGCCAAAATTGTGATGAGAAATCGACCTGTGATGGATGAGAATGACAGTGATCGACGATACGATTCCAAGGCAACGCGAATCATTCAATTCCGAGTTATCGTTGAGGATTTGGGAATTTTTGGAGTATAGTGTGAGTGAAATTGTGGGCTTGTTCAAGTCAGCCTAAGGTTAAGAGGTTGTTTGACAGGTTGGCAACTCGCTTAGGGTTATTTGTTGGAGCCCCATAGAAGCCTATAAAATAAGGCCTCGTGTGAGGCATTTAAAGATCATCCATTGGGCAACATATCCTCCAAGACAACGACTTGGTGGAGAGAAGAAGGGCTCTAGTCTAGCCGCAACAAGAAGGGTCATGGACAGGGTGGGATAAGTCTGCTACAGGAGGCCGAGGAGCAGATTTGCTATAGGAGGCCGAATTGCTGAAGGTACGGACTTTCTACGGGCTAGTTTTAGGGTTCGTTACTTGTTGTGTTAAGGGCCGAGAGTGTTGGGTAGCTAGACCGAGGAGTGGAGGACCAAAACGTTGATGTTAGGTGACTGTTTGGGTTCATTTGTGGAGGTCGAAGGCTACAACAAGTTATTGTGCTAGGCCACATGCCATAACACACAACTGGAGGTCGAGTTAAGGGTTGTCAAGGGTGGACGACACCTTTAGGAGGCAACATGCCATGAGAGGAGGGTCTCCAAAGTGGACCGCAGTCCTACAAGGATTTGATTGCTGACTGTGCGGCGGAACTAGGGCTGCAATACGTGCCCTAACTAGGAGTGAAGCAAGTAACAAAGCAAACATAAGTTACAAGTTACAACAGTGCTTTGTGGAGGGATGTTCATTGTTAGGTCAAAGGAGTTGACCAGTTTGGATCGTGAAAAGGCAACCTGTGGAAGTCAAGGAGGAGGGGCAGATATGATGATTAGATGCTCTACACTAGTGACAAATTCCACAGTGATTGAGTAGCAGACTTACAACAGAAGGTTGTTGTGCATTGGGTTAAAGTGTTGACTATTGCTTAGGATTAGTTGATGGGATGTTTGTAGGAGGCCTTAAGAGTTGTTTGGAGGAGCCCACGTGGATTGTTTAGAGGCCTACCAAGCAGCCAAGGTGAGAGTAGGCACATTAGATCGGAAGGCAAGAGGACAACAAGGTATGTTGCAGATGGACCCTTGAATGATGGATTGTTGGTGTCCTAAGTGAGGACACATTCAGGTGCCTAGATTTACGCAATAGCTCCTCTATTGCAGGGTAAAGGGCAGATTGGTGGAGTCTGTGGGCAGCCATGTGTAAGGGTCTCCCAGGTGTGGGGATGCCCTAACTAGGAGTAGATGCTACAACGTAGACTTGGTCTCTTGTGGATTGTTGGAGGGAAGCTTGAGAGAGGACCAAGTGTGGACGATATTGGACACTTATGGCCTTCTAGAAGACAACATGATAGTGTCCCTGTTGGAGCTCGATGTGCAACACCTTGATGGAAAAAGGTGGTTGCGAGAGTGGTACAGTTGTTGGAGCTCAAGGGTCTGGTCAATCAAGAACAGGATTGTGGAGCTTGAGACTTGTATGTGGAGGACTTCTACAACAGATGATGGGCATTCCTCCTAGTTTGTGTTCACCGTGGGAGATGGACATCTTGCAGTGATAAGTGTCAGCCCTTCGTGCCCTATGTTGGTCTTCATCGTTGCAGTGCAGGAAGACCATAATGCTCTGAAGTCCCTGAGCAGCTGAGGAGCAGCAGTGGGCAGATTGAGAGTTGGTCATAATTGGAGCTATAAACAACTCGACAGGAGTCTCGATGTGTTGTCCCTGAACCGTGGTCTTATTTTTACCTTTATTCACTTTTTATTACATGAAATTTTGCCCGGGTCTGTCACAGGATCAAAGTTGCACCTCAACAACATTCTATATGTTCCAGTTTTGAAAAAGAATTTGCTTTCTATTTATTGTTTAGAAGATAAAGGGGAAATAATTTCTTTTGTTGATGGAGAAGTATTGGTTTGGGGAAAAGACTAGCATTGATAGAGCTAGGGTTATTGGTGTTCGCGAAGGAAATCTTGTTAAATTTAGTTAACCATGGTGTTTTATGCTTGATGCACTTTTACTTCAATCTTCATAGGCCCAATACAAAGTAGCAATCACATAAACTTGAAAGTAAAATGATGATAGAACACAATAATAGACCAATAGAAGACAAGCCAAATATAGATCAAATTTACAATTCCTTTTGTCTGGCAAAGATATGAGATATTGTGGCGTTACGGCAGTCAGCAAGATGCTTCAACCAACAAAGTCTTTCTCGGTCAGCCAACACTTTCATGTGTCACACCCACATCCCTCAAAGACAGCTCATCACAAGTCAACGCAAGTCAAACCAGGGACAACGCAGAAAATTCAGCGCAGGCAGCTTCAAAAAAGTTAATGCAGCAAACTAGGGCTTCGGTCAAACAACCCAGAATTCCTCGATCTTAGTTCCCAGCTGTACGACCTCCTAAAATTGGAATTTCTGCAAAAGATTGAGGTCAAATGACCAAGGGTTGACCACGATCAACGTTGCAGCAGAAAAGCCCGAAACATATCAGTGCAGCAAATAGAAAGCCCTAAACAGATCAACGCAGAAAATAGTAGCTTTGCTCCACACGTGTGAGGGAAAAAAGGCCTCCAAAGGCTATCAAACCAATCAGATCACAATGAGAGAATGTGTGATGAGATGATGAGAAAATTACCTCCAAGTCTCTTTAATTTATATTCATCAATGAGGGTATGTGACACGTCTCTTAGGCATGTGGGATAAATCTGGTCGACGTTGCATATGTGGAAAATAAATTCAAAATCAATGTTCTGCTCATCTGATCAAGATGATCTTTAGATCAATCTTGCACCTCTCCGAAAGAGGAATCCAACAAAAATATGACCATCATCATATGAGCAGTGCAACATGGAGTTTGGACCTAGTTGCCCATAATTAACACTCCCTCTCAACTAAGGAGAACTCCATCTGTCCACAAGTGCCATCCATCATTTACCAAACCAAACATCGTGCGTCATCCCGCCGTAACTTGCTTTGCTGGCTCTTAATTTTGGAACAAAAGGTGAGTCACAAAGACATCACACACAGCTGACCCGAAGTCGGCTTAGAGGTAAAAACCTCTCTCGGACTCAAAAGAGTCTCATACTAACCCAAAGTTAGTTCACTGACCCGAAGTCAGTTTAGAGGATAAAAACTCATCATACTTGATCCCAGGTCAAGGTGTTGGACACGTGCCATCCTAGACATAGAGAGTAGGGCAATCTTTGATCCATGCTTGATCTTATAGAGCCATTTCGAGGTGACAACAGATTTGTCCTCCGGTCTTCGGACCACTTCCCAAACATCATTCTTCATAATGGACTCATATTCTTCATGCATAGCATCCTTCCAAACTTTATCCTTTACAGCTTCTTCAATGTTCTAGGCTCAAATTGTACTATCGTACTCATGGTTGCTAGATACCCTTGGTATCTCTTTGGCTTCTTTCTTTCACAGAATGTCCCCCTTGGGGCAATATGTCTCTTGGCATCTTCGAGAGTATCCCTAAGCCATGAGGGTCTTCTCTTATTTGAAGGAGGTGGATCAATGGGATCCATAGGTCCTTAAACATCAGGCATTAGGTCATCCTTCGACTCTTCCAACTTCACTGCTTCTTCATCTTCTTTGTCTTCTTTAGAGCTAGGAAGATTTCTTACTTTCTTGAGGGCAACATCTTCATCGAAGGTAATATCGTGGCATATCTCCACTTCTCTTTGACCATGCACATAGATTCTATATGCCTTCGAAGTTTCATTGTAGCCCAAAAACATTCCCTTCTTTCTAGAAGCATCAAACTTGCTTCTCTTTTCTTTCGGCACATGAAAGTAAACAAGGCAACCAAAAACTCTAAAATGAGAAACATCAAGTTTCTTACCAAAGAAGACTTCTTCGGGAGTTTTGGAGTCCAAAGCGGAATGCGGGCATCTGTTTTGAACATACACAATAGTGTTCACAGCTTCTCCCCATAGAAACTTCGGAAGACTTTAGTCACATAGCATGGCGCGGGCAACTTCCACAATGGTCCCGTTCTTTCTTTCAGCAACACTATTTTGCTCAGGAGTGTATGCAGTTATGGTCTCCCTCTTAATGCCAACTTCTCTATAAAAGTCATTAAACTCATTTGACTCATACTTGGTCCCATTGTCGGTCCTCAAAACTTTGATTTTCTTCTCGGTTTGATTTTCCACCAAGGCCTTGAAGGTACGGAACCATTTGAATGCTTTATCCTTCTTCTTTTATCCAAGTCTTGCGGGAGAAGTCATCTGTAAAAGTCATGTAATAGGAACATCCTCCCAAGGATGTGACAAGAAGCATACCAGATAAGTTAAAATGTATCAACTGCCAGATATCAGTTGTCTTTGTGACACTTGAGGGGAATGGTCCCCTTGTATGCTTCCCTTCGGCACAACCCTGACATATACCTTCATGATCATCTCTCAATTCGGGTATCCCTGTCACCACCTTCCTTGCTTCGGGAAGGGCTTTGTAATGAAGGTGTGGAAACCTCCGGTGCCATAACTCTGTTTGAAGAGTTGTATCACATGTCATAGCCCCCAATGGACTTCCTCCAACTTGGTAGAGTGTATCAACTCTAAAACCAATAGAAAGAGCGTCCTTGAAGTTCTTCTTCCAGATAAGTACCTTTTCATCAACGAATAACACCTTGAAACTTTATCTTCCATTGCCGAAATGGACACAAGGTTCTTCAAATTAAGTACATACAATACATCTTGTAATCGGATGACTTGACCTTGAGATAAATGGAGGGTCACAGTCCCTGTCTCTTTCACGGGATAGGTGGCATTATCTCCAAGGATAATTTCCAGATTAGTATCCCTCTCAACCAAATAAAAAAGGGCTTCTTTATAACTAGTGAGATGCCTTGAAGCACCACTATCAATTAACCAAACATCTAGGGTGTCAGGTGGAGATGCAGCAGAGAAGGCAGATACAAGAATAAAATAATTTCTCTTATTATCAACAACATTAGACTCATCGTACCTGAAATTTCTTGACCTCTTGAAAGGTTGCCCATTTCCATTACAATCAGAGGGAGCCTTCCTTTTTCCTTGGAACCTGTTGTTCCTGCCATTCCTTCTTGAGTTGTTGTTGTCATCATCCGTGGGAGAGTCCCTTCTATTAGGACACTTTCTTGCATAGTGACCAGTCTTGTTACAAGTGTAACATCTTCCCTTCCTTCCTTTGTGCCCCACTCTATCATGGTTTTGATTTCTCGGGCCACCATGGTTCTTCTTTTCATGAGCGACGAAGGTATTAGGGTCACTTCCATTACCATTAGATGCATACTCCATCAATTAACCAGACATCTAGGGTGTCGAGTGGAGATGCAGCAGAGAGGGCAGATACAAGAATAAATCATTTCTCTTATTATCAACAACATTAGACTCATCGTACCTGGAATTTCTTGACCTCTTGAAAGGTTGCCCATTTCCATTACGATCAGAGGGAGCCTTCCTTTTTCCTTGGAACCTGTTGTTCCTGCCATTCCTTCTTGAGTTGTTGTTTTCATCATCCCTGGGAGAGTCCCTTCTATTAGGACACTTTCTTGCATAGTGACCAGTCTTGTTACAAGTGTAACATCTTCCCTTCCTTCCTTTGTGCCCCACTCTATCATGGTTTTGATTTCTCGGGCCACAGCTGCCACAATAGGTCTTCTTTCATGATGACGGTAATTAGGGTCAAATTCCCATTAATTATCAGATGCCATCCATCACTAACTGACATCTAGGTGTCCTGCTGAGAGTGGCAGAGGCAAGACATAAAGAACAATCATTTCTATTATCAATAACATAGACTCATCCTACCCAAATTTTCCTGGTCTCTAAAGGTTTTTCTGCCCACTCATTACAATGAGGAGCCTTCTCTTCTAACCGTTACTGCACTCCTCTTCGAGTTGTTATGTCATCCGTGGAGAGGTCTTCATTAGACCTGCATAGTGACCAGCCCATACGAAATGTAGCCTTCCTTTCTCTTTTAGACCTCACCACTATGTGGTTTTGATTTGAATTACCATATCTTCTTTGCATGAGCGGTGAAGGTAGTAGGGTCACTTCCATTACCATTAGAGGCATACTCCATCATTCTTGTTTCCACTTGAGTGCATCTCGTCAATATTTCATCAAAATCAGGAATCACATTATTTTCAGATGCAAAACTTAGAATATCCACAGTCTTCATTTTTAGTCTACGTTTCAAGTCTAAATCAAGACTCATCTTCAGGACAACCTGCTAAGAAGAGAATAGATTAGGGTAATTAAATAGTGGAAAGAAGGAGATGAAAGAGCCGACTAGTTCTTAATTTTTTCATTTGAAAATCTACACCACAGAAACCTCCAATCTATCATTGTTACCCTATACGGAAGGGATACATGGATTGAGATTCGTAATCTCGAAAAAACAAGGAAAAAAATTCAAAGAAGAGAAGCAGATCTTTCATTCCTGAAACACTGCTGTGATTCTAATCTTACACCGGCCTTTGCTCTCATCAAACATAAACTGCACAACCAGCACAACCACAAGCACAGGGCATTCGATCGACTCAACAAAACCCTAATCCATCATGAATTTCATAGAACGAGAATTTGGTTAGATCAGCTCTCTACAAAAGCTTTCAAAATTCATCTGAAGCTGGCTCTTGTCATCTGCAAGGACCTTTGGTCCACCATCGATGCCACGATAACACTCAAGGCTGACAAAGAAGGTATCCGAGCGCGGAATAAGCAAAGCAGGAAGCTGGAGAAATTAAAATTAAAAAGTAAATCAAGACATTGGCATACTCTCATAGATCTGCAGTCCGACAACGCCATGGCTTATCAAACGGACTCTCCCTCCGCCGTCCAAAATCCGATTCCCTCCACAGTCCCAAAAGACTCAGACTCCCCGACCCAAACTGTATACCGATGCAACGAATGTTCCGATGGGGACTGTGTTAACTCAACAAAGGAATCTGCATGCACAGGTATCAAGGTTACCCAGAATTCCCCAACTGACCATACGGAGTCCCTAACCCACGTGGATCCCTACAACATGTTTTCAATAAACGTGGGAGGGTATGGAAAACTGCACAGTAACGTTACCCCTTGCGTAAATCCGGATGCGACTTCAGTGAATGGTAGCAGGTATGACGGGTCAAACGACAGTAGGGGAGATGAGTCATCAAAGGACAATTCAAGGGATTTGTCTATGACAACAATGGGTGGTTCTATGGAGCATGATTCGATCATAAAAAATGGAGCAACAGACAGCGCGTATAATGAATTGCCACAACGAAGAAACCCTAATAACATACCTTCCTTCGATAACAATAAAAAAAAAGTGGTAAATATCTCTTCCCATGAATTAAATAATGTAGAAATGGAGGTATTGAGCAAAGGACTCAATTTCGTCGTAGCTCCCAACCGTATTCCAAAAGAAGAAATCATTTGCGATATTGAGGATAGCATCAAACCTCTCAATGAAGAAGACAAAGAACTCGTGAGACAAGAGTGTGCCGTCATCTTGAATAAAGCCAAACTACCTAAGAGAAATTTAAGTAAAGAGAAATTAAATGCCTTAAAAAACTTAAGAGGTAATGAGAAGATTGTCATCTTAAAAGCATACAAAGGAGGGGCTACAGTGGTAATGGACAAAGAAGAGTACATCAATAAAATGAGAGGTCACCTTCACAATACTGGCAGCTATAAGAAACTCAAAGAAAACCCCATTTTCAAAGTCATAAAAAATGTCAAAAAAGCCATTAAGGAGTCTAATCTTGATGAAAGTTTAAAAAAGTGCCTATACTCGGAGGGTGAGATCATGCCCCGCATTTATGGTTACCCTAAGATGCATAAGCATGGTGCTCCTCTGAGACCCATTGTCAATACTATCGGAGCTCCAAAATATGAATTAACCAAATTTATGGTCGACACCCTCGCCTCTCTGGTTGGTAAAACTAGCTCATTCATCAAAAACTCCAACCATTATGTTGATTTTATTAAAAAATCTAAGTTGGATCCCAAAGACAAAATTGTAAGCTTTGATGTTGTACAACTCTTTACTAAAATCCCTATGGATGAAGCCGTTCAAGCAGTAAAAGACGTCACGGACCCCCATAATGCAAAACTCACTGAAATATGTCTCCGCTCCACCTTCTTCACCTTCCAAAGAGAAATATTTGAACAAACATCTGGAGTTGCTATGGGATCTCCGTTGTCCCCCATAGTGGCCAACCTCTTCATGGAGAAATTTGAAAAGAAAGCTCTTGACTCTTACCCATTGAAACCTAAATTTTGGATCAAGTTCGTGGATGACAACAATGTCAATTGCCCACATGGTGATGAGGAATTAAAAAGCTTCCTAGACCACCTTAATAGCATTTCCAAAGATACACAATTTACAATGGAAGGTGAGGAAAACAACCACATCCCATTCCTTGACATTCTCCTCTCAAGAAAGAAATGAAGACGGATCCCTTGGACACTAAGTGTTTAGGAAGAAATCACACACTGACAATTACCTACATGTTGATTCACACCACTGCCCTGCCCAGAAGATGGGGGTTCTGTTGACTCTTTTTACACGAGCTTTTAGAATATCAGACAATACTCATGTTGAAGAAGAATTAGAATATCTAAGAAGATTGTTCATAAACTTGGGATACAGTAATAAAGACATTAACAGAGCTATTAAAGAGCTAGATCCGGAAATAAAAGAATTACAACTGACAATTCCTCAACAACAAAACAAACAAGATGGCCAAAGTTCTAGCCAAGAAGGACATTAGAGCATCCTTCAAACTTCTACTGACCATCAGACAGAGGATGAAATCTGTCAAAGATGACCCCGACCACCTCCAGCAAAAAGGGGTTTACAAAATTAATTGTTCATGCGGAGAATGCTATATTGGGGAAACAAGTAGGACCTTCAAAATAAGGCTTAAAGAACATGGTGCGGACATCAGACTGGGAAGAACCAAAACCTCGGCTTCGGCAGAACACTCCAATAAGACATGTCACCACATATGCCTTGAAGAGATAGTGGTCATTACCAATGAAAAGCATCATTTTAAGCGTAAAGTGCGTGAAGCCCTGGAAATCATTAAGCACCCACACAACCTCAATAGAGATGGAGGCTTATAAGTTAGCAGGAATTGGATCCACGTTCTTTCCCGCAAATAAACTTACCCCCCTGAACTGTTTGTCAACACCATGTCCATCCTCCCGCTCGTCATTGTCCTTGCACGCTTTCCTGCCGTATCACATTCACAATAATGCTCCTCCCCACACACCACCCCCCTACCCTCTATCCTCCTATTTTCTCTCTCTTAAATCATTTCCTTGCACCTTCCCTCCCATTAACCCGCTACCTTTCTAAACCTCTTTTAAATACTAAAACACACCTAAATCACACCTTAAACCACCTTTCTTTTCTTTTAATAAAATCTAACAAAATAAAAAAGCTACACTTCTTAATAAATAACCCCTTCTAATACTAATAATAATAAACCCCACATTATTAAAAAAAAATTAGAATTATTTATAGTTTCCCATTATAATATAGGTCATCCTTTTACTTGCCATCTTAAATATATCTATTAAAATAACCAAAACATAGATCCTAAGTTTTAGTAACATCAAATCTTTATTTATTAATACCTCTAATATTTAGTATTAATAAAATAGATAATTTTTTTTAATACAATTAATTTTAATAAAATAATAATAAATAACCCCTTCTAATATCTCCACATTATTACAATAATTTAGAATTATTTACAGTATCCCATTATAATATAGGCTAGCCATCTTAAAATATATCTATTAAAATAACCTAAACATTTCAAATATTTATAAATACCACAAATATTTAGTATTAATAAAAAAAAATAATAATAATAACAAATAGGGCATAATAGCTAATAAAAAATTCAATAAACAATAATAATAAAATTTTTAAATGTGTCGTTACATCAAAAATAATAATAATAATAATAATAATAAATAAATAAAATAAAAATAAAAAAATTAAATAAATTGAAAAAACTAAAATAAATAACTAATTAATTAAAAATTTCTAAAAATTAAGAACTGGTTGGCTCTTTCATCTCTTTATTTCCACTATTTATTTACCCTAATCTATTATCTTCTTAGCAGGTTGTCCTGAAGATGAGTCTTGATCTAGACTCGAAACGTAGACTAAAAATGAAAACTGTGGATATTTCGAGTTTTGCATCTGAAAATCTACATCACAGAAACCTTCAATCTCATCACATTATTATTGAGAATAGTGGTATTGAATACATGCCAATCACGGGGGAGACCTCCAAGTGCAATAAGAACCATCTCTCGATCAAATATTGCTTCCCCAATAGCTAGGAGGTTATTCCTGATTTCAGTGAGCCTCATAAAATAGGATTGAATAGATTCATCCTTACCTTTCTTGATATTCTTCAATTGATTCTTGAAGAAGAGGATTTGATTAGCATTGCTAGCCCTGGACATGCTCACCAGCTTATCATACATCTCCTTAGATGTCTTCAGCTCAGAAATGTAAGCATCCAAGTGCTTATGAGTAGAATCCTGGATAATCATCTTTGCTTTGATTTCCCCTTTTCTATACTTCGTCTTCATGGTAGCAGCTGCATTTGATGGAGGCTCTTGAATATTCCCCTGTACATAGTCCATGACATCTTGATCTTCTAGCGCCAAATCCAAGGACATCTTCCATGCATGATAATCAGACTTATCAGTCAATTTATCATTAGCCTTGAAACCCTTATAGGTTGAGGAGGCCATTTGTCCTTAATAGGATTTCTTCCTTCAGAGATAGCTTCTAACACCAGCTTGGACCCTTGGACTTTGTCTTCACCTCAGCTCTGATACCATGTTAAATTTAGATAACCATGGTGTTCTATGCTTGATGCACTTTTACTTCAATCTTTCTTAGGCCCAATACAAAATAGCAATCACGTAAACTTGAAAGTAAAACGCTGATAGAACAAAATAATAGATCAATAGAAGACAAGCCAAATATAGATCAGATTTACAATTCCTTTTGTCCAGCAAAGATATGAGATATTGTGGCGTTACGACGGTCAACAGGATGCTTCAAACAACAAAGTATTTCTCGGTCATCCAACACTTTCATGTGTCACACCCACAACCCTCAAAGACAGCTCATTACAAGTCAACACAAGTCAAACCAGGGATAGAGCAGAAAAGTCAATGCAGGCAGCTTCAGAAAAGTCAACGCAACAAACTAGGGCTTCGGTCAAACAACCTGAAATTCCTCGATTTTAGTGCCCAATTGTAAGATCTCCTAAAATCAGAATGTCTGCAAAAGATTGAGGTCAAATGACCAAGGGTTGACCACAGTCAATGCTGGTCAACGCTACGGTAGAAAAGCCCTAGGTCCCAAATTTTGAGGAAGGACTAGAGTTCACCTAATCTACAAGACCTAGAAATGGATTTGGGAAATTTCATCTGGTTTAGGAGATATTAAATTAATTAATTATTTTAATGTATTTCCTAAGTTAAAACTTAGGAAAATAAAATAATTAAAGTGAATTTAATTAAACATGTGATGAAATTGTCTTAAGTCACATGGATCAAGCTTTCTTTTAATCTTAGCCATTGATTCAAGATCTGATCATGGCCATTGATTTGTCAACAAGAAAAGTATAAAGGAAAGGCTTGGGGTCATTTGTAAAGACACACAAAGGCAGAGCACTGAAGCTAAACTGAGATTCTAGAGCGGGGTCGCTAAGAGTACTCAGAAGTGTTTCAGCTGCAGAGAGGGGAATTTAGACCAAGGGGATGATTTGATCCTAGGGTCTAGAATACACAAGAGGCAGAGAAGAGATCAACTCAAGGACAATGCAGAGAAAGGCAGCAGCAGGGACAATGTCATTTTCAGGAAACCCTTCGGGGGTTGCGCAGAGACCCTTAGGGGCAGCGTAGTGGCTGCATCACCCATTCTGGGGTAACACAGTCCCTTCCAAGAGGAGCGCTGAGGGTTTGGAGGCCATCCAAGGCTGACGCAAAAGCTTTCAGGGGCTTCAGAGGCTGACGCAGTGCATTTCAGGGGCAGCGCTGGGGTTTCTAGGCCTAGATTTGATTGAGTTTTGTAAATCCCGTTTGAGGGTGTGGATCAGTTAGTATTTTTGGCCCTAAATCAGCCAGGAGCTGTAGATCTAGAGTTTTATTTGTAGGGTTTTCTAGATCTGGAACCCCAGAGTTGTGTATTCAGAAATATTCTTAATAATAGAACCCTCCAGCAGCCAGAGACCGGTTTTCCCACATTGGGTTTTCCTGGGGACTATTTGTCCAGAAATAACTATGTCACTTTGTCTATGTGTGCATGTGCTTATTCTAGATCTGAATTGGTAGAGATCCGTTATGTGTTTTCTTTGATTTTAACTTGAATTTATTCAGTTAATAACTTGTATAAGTAGGAGGAGCATAACTAGGTTAACAGTAATAATTTCTGCATAAGTGTTAAGATTCAGAAATTTCTACATTGATTGCATATTGTAAGGAAGTAGGTATTAAGAGGGAGTTCATTGTTCCCTATTATCCTGAACAAAATGGATTGGCCGAGAGGAAGAATAGTTCAATTGAAGATGGCATTCAAACTATGCTCCTTGATCAAGATCTACCAAAGTTCTTATGGGGAGAAGCAACAACGATAACCGTATACATTCAAAATAGAATTCCTCATAAGAGTCTTGATAATACAACACCCGAAGAAGTATTCACAGGAAAGAAGTCGAGTGTGGATCACCTCTGGATCTTTGGAAGTCCAGCATATATCCATGTTCCGAAAGACAAGCTAAAGAAGTTGGACTCTACAAGTATAAAGGGAATATTCGTTGGATATAGTCTCTCTTCAAAAGCATTTAGAATCTACATCAAGGAAGGGCGATATATTGAAGTAAGCAGGGATGTTATATTTGATGAGAATCAAGCATATAAGAAATCAAGGATATTTCTATTGTTTCTGATGACAAAGAAGTTCCCATATTTGAAGAAGAAGAAGTTCATCATGAAAACTCTACCACAAATCTCGAAAAAGAAGGATCAAGTGAGGCTATTCAATCGGTGGTCATCCCAACCACAAGGAAGAGCCCAAATTGGTTGAAAGCTACATTGGAAGATGCAGAAGGAGATGAAGTTGCAAGAACCTTCAGGGAAAGAAACAAACCGAAAAAATAATCTGGTTATGCTACATATACGAAAAAATTGATAGAAGACTAAACCATCTACATTCAAAGAAGTTGCGCATCAAGAGGTTTGGAAGAAGGCAATGCAAGAAGAATATCTATCCATCATGAAGAACGGGGTTTGGGAAATTGTTCCTAGACGTAGTGACAAATCGGTTGTCACATCTAAATGGATCTATAAGATCAAACATGCAGTGGATGGAAGTATAAACAAGTATAAAGCAAGATTTGTTACAAGGGGTTTCTCTCAAAAGGAAGGCATTGATTATGAAGAAACCTTTGCACCTATAGCAAGGTACACTACTATTAGATCGTTGGTTTTATTTGCTACTACAATGGGGTGGAATATCCATCAAATGGATGTGAAGACCGCATTTCTGAATGGGACCATTGATGAGGAAGTGTACATCGAACAACTCGAAGGCTTTGAAGTTAATAGCAGGGACTCTCATGTTTGCAGACTTAAGAAAACCCTATATGGTTTGAGGCAAGCACCTAGGGCATGGTATGCTAGGATGGATGCATATCTACTTAGAATTGGGTTCGTAAAGAGTTATGTTGATCTAAATCTCTACATCAAGGTTGTGAATAATGAGCCTGTCATTATTCTACTATATGTGGATGAACTATTCATCATTGGTGTAGAGCGAAGAATTCAAGAATGCAAGAAGATGTTGGCAACTGAATTTGAAATGAAGGATCTAGGACTAATGCACTATTACCTAGGTTTAGAAGTATGGCAAAGACTTGGGGAGATATATTTGGGGCAAGGGAAGTACATCATTAAGTTGTTGCAGAAATTTGGGATCAAGGATTCCAAGTCAATGACTACTCCTATGATCACCAATCTCAAGAAGTTGAGGGACTTTGACTCTAGTCTCGTGGATCCTACCTCCTATCGACAGTTGGTGGGTTCCTTGATGTATCTGGTAAATACTAGGCCAAATATATGTTTCATAGTAAACATTCTTAGTCAGTTTCAGTTGGAGCCCTGTCACGATCACTATATAGTTGCCAAACATATAATGAGGTATCTTCGTGGTACTATACATCACTGCCTAAAATATGATAATAAGGAAGTCAAGCTAATTGGCTTCACAAATTCTGATTGGGTGGCAGTGAGACCGATGGAAGGAATACTACCAGAGGATGATTTAGTCTGGGAGTTGTTATGATCTCATGGATGAGTAGGAAGCAAGATCCCGTTGCGTTGAGTAGTGCTGAGGAAAAATATGTGGTTGCATGTGAAGTAGGAAAGGAGGTTGTTTGGTTAAGAAAGCTTCTGACATATTTGTTCGAAAAGTCTCTGGGTCCTACTATGATTAATTGTGACAATCAAAGTCGTATCAAGATGTCTCGAGATCGCATGTTTCATGCTAGGACGAAGCATATCAATAATAAGTTCCACTTTATTAGGAAATTGGTGCAGGATGAGATCGTGAAGTTGCAGTATGTTTCGATAAATGAACATGTAGTAGACATACTAACAAAGGATCTTCCGAGTAAGAAGTTTGAGTATCTGAGAAACCTGTTGGGTTTGGTAAACATTGTTGATTGTATTGATGATAAAAAAATGGAAGAGATTTGTTGAGGCTTTGCGAGTGAAGCATTTTGTTAAATTTGGACAACTAGGTCCAAACTCCATCTTGTGATGCTCAGATGAAGATTCCAATATTTCTATTGGATTCCTATTTCAGAGAGGTGTAAAATCGATATAAAATTGATTTTAATCTGATGAGCAGAACATTTATTTTGAATTTATTATTTATAATAAAATTTAAGAGCAGGTCGGCCTTAAGGTTTTACACCCCCAGCAGATGTCTCACACACCTCAATGATGGATATAAATACAGTCAACGTTGGAGAGCATTTCACTCACTCAACATCACACATCTTCTCCTCTGATTACATACGAGCATCTGAGAAGTAGTTTCATCTCCCACGTGAGAAGAAGGACGAAATCTACTGCAGCAAAAAGGAAGAAATTCACTGCAGCAAATTTTCTACAGTTAGGGTTTTTGGGCAAGTTTGACCAGCGTTGACTTTGGTCAACGCATGGTCCGAATTGGCTGAAATTTGGAGAGTTCGATTTTTGAAGGCCATACTCATTGGCACAAAAATCGAGGTCAAAAGGTTGACCGAAGATGGAGCTGCGTTGACTTTATTGTCGCTGCCCTGCGTTGATTTTTTCTAGACTGCGTTGACTTTTCTGCAGTGTTACACGGGGTCTCGCCCCCCCACCTAGGGGTCTAGATTCCTCACCCCCTCGCGCTCCGAGGTCTTGGGGACTTCTAGGGGATGTTTCCCTCACGCCCCCTCACGCCCCCGCACACCCCCTTTCACGCCCCCTCACGCCCCTTCACGCCCCCTCACGTCCCCTCACCGCCCCTTTTAGTTTATGGTTTCGTGTTAAAAGTTGATGTGCCAATTAGCATATTTGAGAATCCAAGTGATTCTGATTCAGATGGTGACATGGTTGATCTTGATATATTCGTGCAGAAGTTGGATGCAGAGACTAGTGGGGCATTAACTTGAGCATTTATGCTCATTTATCATTATGATGATATCATTTGATATTCATATGTTATTTTTTATGTTTTATGTTTCAGACATAACTTATTTGTGTTTAAGTTTTATGTTTCGGACTTGAGTTGTAAACTTTAGTTTAAACTCTATTTTGAATATTGATACAATATGTCATATGATATCTTAAAATTTATTTTCGTTGTACATTGTTAGTAGTTACATTAATGATTATATAGTTACAAACTTACAATCTTACATGCATGATTGTATGATGTATGTTTTAACTTTTAACTTTTAAATTTGTTTCAATTATATGATTCATCATTCATCGATTTGTAATTTTATCATTTATGATTTATCTTTCATGATGCAAGTGTATGATGACTGTATATACATTCCTTGCAAAAATATAGTTACATTTTAAATATTAAATTTATAATTTTTATGACCCCGACGTCCCCCCACGTTTCCTGAAAATTGGTAGGGAGCTTTTGCATAGGCCGCTCCCGCGCTCCCTCGCCCCCTCGCTCCCACCTCCAGGGGACTTGGTGGAACATTGCTTTTCTGGGGTTGACTTTGAGTTGACTGGGTGACTGATTTGAGGACTGTTGTGACACATTCTGGGTTGGCCGACCAAGAAGACTTTGCTGGTTGAAGCATCCTGTTGACTGCCGTAACACACCAACACATTGTCCTGTTTCTGGTTTGTCTTCTAAAGGATCACTGGTATGTTCTATCTACATTTTACTTGTAAATTCATGTGATTGCTATTGATAAAAGTAAAGTTGCATCAAGCATAGAACATCTACATAAATTTACACATTTCCTAGGAGGACATCTGGCCGACACTTTGTGTTGATGTCTAGGTTCCAAAGTAGGGAAGGGTGGTGTGGGTCATAGAGTTCTGACCATTGATACACACCTAGATCCCTGGGTTGGTAGTTAGCAAGTAAGCCTGATGGAACCTAAAGGGGTTGAAAGCTTGAGTTCACCTTATTCCCACTTGGATAGATTGCCCTAATCAAGAATCTAGTCGTGGCATTGCGGTGCCTAAATTGTCGAGAGACCAATGGATAGCTTCCCTGGTCAAGAATCTAGTCCATGGAATTGCGGTGCCTAAAGTTCTTCATTGTTTCATATAGTTTGAGATATTCTATTGTATTTGTATGAATACCTCCCTAGTTAAGAGGGAGTGTTGGAAATTGTAACTAGGTTCAGTCTTCATTTAATGTATTTGATTCATCATGAAATGTACTTGACAAAAGAATAAAGAAAAGAATTTTTGTTTTTGTAACAATGACTTATTAAAGCATGGGTTTCATGCTTGGGTCATCATCATATTAGTTAAAGTCCCCACTGTGGACTCCTAGAATTAATATTGAGTATATAGAGTCATTGCACATTCAAAGAGACCCTTCTTGGGCTTTTGAATCATGTAAATTGGTTAAGAATTGAGTTGAATATGAATTATGTAACCTCCACGCCAAGTCGGCCTAAAGGGGATCATGTTGGCCTAAGAGACACCTATTCGACCTTACCTAGAGCCTATAAAAGGAAGGAAGTTGAAGTCATTGGAAGCATCCTCTCTCAAGCTAGTTCGATATCTCAAGAGTAGCTGGGGAAGTTCGAATTTTGTTGCCGAGAGGCCAAAGGAAGTGCGAGTTTGGAGAAGTCTAAGGAGAGGAAGAAAATCAAACTTTTGGTGCCTATCTCTCTCTCTGTTTCGTGCCCTAGATTGGGAGATCGAAGTCTTTCAATTTTGCTGCTACTAAAAGTCGTTTGCTGCTGGAAGTTGCTTCCTAGTCAAAGATGCTGGAAAGAGGTCAAAGATCTGGGAGGCTGACTTGGTGTGGAGGGAAGGTTTGGTATATGTCTAGCGTGAAGAGTCTCAAATAATACTATTGAAAGGAAGAATTATCTTGACTGGGTTTTCCCCTCGAGGGGAGTTTTCCCTGGAATAGTGCCTACATCTTGTGTCTCTTATTTTGTAATCTTCATACACACATAATATGGAAATTGCTTGATGAAAGACAAGATAATAAAGAAGTAAAAGAAGCCAACACACTCACAAGTAATTATCAAGATCAGAGAATCAAACACTAATATAACTACTTTGATTTTCCAACATGGGGCATCTTTCCAGGCCTGACCCAAAATGGGGATAAGGGAAAGGGGGAGGCTAACTCTTTGTGAACCCAATGGAAAAATGTGGACGCAGATGGGAAATATGTGAAAAAGGGTTATAATGAGCGGCGGGGAGTGATGCATGAGGTGTATGTTGAGATTTTGAGTGTTGAGGTAGCGTCGGATGTGCTCTAGCCCTGAAATTTTGTGTAGGGGCTAAGACACACAAGACCTCCAAAACCCAGAAAGCATTTGGTGAAATTTCATTTAATGTGTGAGATATTAAAATAATTAATTTTTTTAATGAGGACCCTATGTCTAACTTAGGGAATTAGAAAATTAAAGTGAATTAATTAAACACATGTGATGAAAGGTTCTAAGTGACGTGGATTAAGCAGTCTTTTAAAATTCAATCTCAGTCGTCGATAAGAGATTAAATCATGGTCGTTGATGTCTCAACGAAAAAGTATAAGAGAAAGGCTTGAGGGTCAGTTGGAGACCCACACACGGAGGCATAGCTGAGAGACTAAGCTGGAATTCTAGGGCGGGTTTGCTAAGAATTTCTAGAATATTTTTTGTTGCAGCGACGTGTAGTATTGGCTAAGGGGATGATCTGATCCCAGAGCCAAGAGTCAGCAAGAGGCAGAGGAGCAACAACCAGGGGCAGCGCAGAGGAAGCTGAGGCTATGCAGCAACTGTGCAGTGCAGAGGGGTGCAGTTGATACGCAGGCCTAGGAGGGGCAGCGTTGTAGCTTCAGAAGGCCACCAACATTACGCAGAGGCCATCCAACGCAGCGTAAGGATTGCGTCACCCATTCTGGAGTTACGCAGTCCCCTCTTGAGTAGCACAGGGCCACGTAGAGGCTAGCAGGGATGACGCAGGCAGCTTCAAAGCAGCGGTGGGGTTTCTAGAGGCAGAACATGGATGATTTCTATAAATCCCATTTGAGGGTATGAATCAGTCCAGTCTTTAGTCTCCAGAACAACAGGTATTGCTGCAGATCTATTTTTCTTTGTCGGGTTAACCAAAAAGGTGCCCAGATTTGCTATACTCAGATTCTACTTAATAATAATAAACCCTCATATCTGTTGCACTAGTTTTCTCGCATTGGGCTTTCCCGGGGACAATTGTCTGGAAAATCTGTGTCACTTTGTCGAAAGAGCGTAATATTCAGTAAATGATCTGTATGTGTGTAGGCTGTTAGTTGTGTTTACTTCGGTATTTTCTGAAAATAACTTGTACAATTAAATCACAAGTAGGAGAAGTAAAACAAGATACTACAACAGGGTTTCTGTATTATTGTATTCAAAAATTTTCACAGAGTATCAGAGCGATTGAAGATCAAGCTGAATCTCCAACAAATCAGCTGAAGACATATTTTCTGCAGAGTAGCAGCTGAAGCAGCAGATCCGGAGAGGGCAACTCAACAATAGGAAGACGCAGTCCCAACATAGGCTACACAGGGGCTGATGCAGTCCCATCTGGGTGACGCAGAGACAACATAGTGCCTTCCAGAAGGACACTGGAGCAGCCTGCACTACGCAGTCGCTGCGCTAGGCCAATGTGCTCACGCAGAGCCCAGCTAGAGGGACGCAGTCTAGATTACTTTTCTGTTGCTGAGAAGTATTGCCGATATCCAGAAGCAGTGCTTCAGATCTTCAGCAGTTGCTAGTGTGTTGTAGATTCTGCTAGTGCAGAATTGTGCCTACCTAAGTTGACAAAGAGCAGGAGGAGGACAGTCACTCAACAGACCTGAGACAAACAGATATGAGATTCGATCACGAGGGTGATCATAGAGAACTGTCTGATTGTTTTGGCTGAAGATTTTCTGGAGGGAAATCAGTTGACAGAGGGAGCAATTCCTATATAGGGTTTCTGATCACCAAGAAACCTAGATCCAACATTTCTATTGAGTTTTGCAATAGAAAGAGGGAGAAGAGTAGTGCTTCGTCAGATTTGAGCTAGATGGCTTCTCATGGGCTGAGAGATCAGGACAAGTTGGATGGTGTGTCCAACTTCGTCATTTGGAGAGCCAGGATACTGACAGTCCTGGATGAGTACGACATCAAGAACCATGTAGAGAATTTCCTAGTTGAGCCTGCAGATCCAGATCCTCTAAAGAAATTCAAGGAAAATCAAGCGCGGACTAAACGTTTGATTATGGACGGAGTAAAAGATCACGTCGTGCCACATATTGCAGGAAAGAAGACGACAAATGAGATGTGGACCACTTTGGAGACGATGTATCAGGGAAGCTTTGGTTCAAAGAAAGATGCTTCTAGAGAATCAGATGAGGCTGTTCCAGATGCAGAAGCGTAAGGAAATAGATCCCTTCCTTTTCCGACTTCAGACTATCTGAGATCAACTGATTGCCATGGGTCGACTCCGGATGAAGCAATCTTGGTAAGGACTGCCCTGAATGCAGTCACCGAGGAGTGGGAAACGTTTTTCCAAAGCATATTGGGCAGGGTAGCGTTACCAGCCTGGCGGACATGTGGGAAATCCTTCGTCAGGAGGAGACCAGGAGATTCACCAAGAGGCAAAACACCAACAACGGAATTGTCAGGGTGAAGAAAGAAGAGGAAGATGATGCAGCGCTTGCATCAAAGGAATAAAGGTAGCAAGGGAAGAAGAAGAGGGACCTATCCAAGGTCCGGTGCTTTAACTGTGGCGAACTTGGACACTTTGCCATCACTTGTCCTAAAAAGAAGGACAAAGGATCTTCTGAATCCAACACTGCAACAGCAAAGGACGATGGGAGTGATGATGACATAGCCATGAGTGCTCGTGAGCCACGCAAGTGGGGCGATGTGGATCTGTAGAGCAGCTACAAATTAAGGAGGCAGGATCCTTGAGTAAGCCCAACTCTTGGATCACATACGAGCTACGAGAACCTTAAGACAATAGCGGGACAAGTAGGAGATGGTTGCAGAAGATCACAATGAAGCAGAGGGCAGAGCTGAAGTGTTACAGAGGGAGCAACAGAGTGCAGAGGCAGCAACAACGAAGAGGCAACTGCGCAGAGGCTAATGGGACTTCAGCAGCGCAGAGAGGTAGTGCTTACACAGTGCAAAGCTGTAGCAGCGCAGTGGCTTTAGGAGGAAAACGTAAGTCCTCCTAAAGCAACATCCAAGGAAGTTTCAGTGATGGGATGCAACCTGACTTGCCTGTCAATGATAACTAAGTTGAAGTGTAGTAGTTAGTGGTGGCAGTGCTATGGGTAGCATGATGCAACAATTTGAGAGGGAGCTGCAGTACAGATGTGGCAGTGTCAGTGGCAGTGACATGGGCAGCAGTACAGAGAGTAGCGATGCAGTGGATAGAGGGCAGCAGGCCAAGCATCAGCAGCGCAGAGATCAACACCAAGATCTTGTGATGCATGGTGTGGATGTATTACTAGAGCACACTCCATGCTAAGAGGGAGTGTTGAGATTTTGTGTGTTGAGGTAGCATCAGGTGTGCTCTAGCCCTGAAATTTTGTGGAGGGGCTAAGACACACAAGACCTCCAAAACCCAGCAAGCACTTGGAGAAATTTCATCTAATCTGTGAGATATTAAATTAATTAATTTTTTAATGAGGACCCTAAATCTATCTTAGGGAATTACAAAAATTAAAGCGAATTAATTAAACACATGTGATGAAATGTTCTAAGTGACGCGGATCAAACAGTCTTTTAATCTCAGTCATCGATAAGAGATTAAGTCACGGTTGTTGATGTCTCAACGAAAAAGTATAAGAGAAAGGCTTGAGGGCCAGTTGGAGACACAGACACAGAGGCAGAGCTGGGAGACTAAGCTGGAATTCTAGGGCGGGTTTGCTAAGACTTTGCAGAAGAGTTTTTGTTGCAGTGAAGGGTAGTATTGGCTAAGGGGATGATCTGATCTCGGAGCCAAGAGTTAGCAAGAGGCAGAGGAGTGGCAACCAAGGGCAGCACAGAGGAAGTTGAGGCTACACAGCAGTTGTGCAGCGCAGAGGGGTCCAGCCGCTACGCAGGCCTAGGAGAGGCAGTGCTGCAGCTTCAGGAGGCCACCAGGGTTACGCAGAGGCCATCGAGGGCAGCGTAAGGACTGCATCACCCAGTCTGGGGTTACGCAGTCCCCTTCTAAGCAGCACAGCGGTACACAAAGGCTAGAAATGCTGACGCATGCAACTTCAGAGCCGCGCTGGGGTTTCTAGAGGCAGAACAGAGCTGAGTTCTGTAAATCCCATTTGAGGGTGTGAATCAATCCATTCTTGTCTCCAAAACAACAAGTATTGTTGCAGATCTATTTTTCTCTGTCGGGTTAACCAGAAAGGTGCCCAGATTTGCTGTACACAGATTCTACTTAATAATAATAAACGCTCATATCTGATGCACCGGTTTTCCCGCATTAGGTTTTTTTCCGGGGACAATTGGCCGAAAAATCTGTGTCACTTTGTCGAATGAGCGTAATATACAATAAATGATCCATATGTGTGTAGGCTATTAGTTGTGTTTACTTCGGTATTTTCTGAATATTTTCTAAAAATAACTTGTACAATTAAATCACAAGTAGGACAAGTAAATCAAGATACTACAGTAGGGTTTTTGTATTATTGTATTCAGAAATTTTCACGGTGTAGGAAAATGGGACCATGCAACCACAATCGAAACTTCCCATGTAGTGGCACTCCTAAAGGTAGTAACCAATAAAGGAGATCCTACGGGACCAGGTACAAGGTTAACCTCCAAGTTGGACAAAGGGGGAAAGAGTACAAATCAAGCCCATTCTTTCTGTAAAGCCCCCACTAATCCATGCCCAAAAGTGTCCATGATAAGTAAACAAACGTACCCAACTACATAATGAAAGCCATACCTTCGGGCTTGGAAGGCCCACCTTCAAACATACGATCATGACAAATGGGCAAGAGTGCATAATGGCTAGTTGAGGTGGCAGAGATGGTGGCACATCGAGCTATCTGGGGACTACAAGGGCTTGTTGGTTGCCAGCTAAAGACAATATAGGAGAAAAAATTCCCCTATGGGTGTCACCCACAAGTGGTGAGTAACAGGACCATAGACAAAAAATTACTTGCGAAGGTTAAGAAGTCCAAAGCTACAAAGAAAAAATTAGAAGAAGAAAAGGAATGTCTCGAGAAGAATTCAACGAGAATCTATCAGAGAAGGAAGAAGAAAATTTGCACTTAAAAACCCTTAATCAAAGGTTATTAGAACGAATCAGAGATTTAAAAAAGGAAAAGCTTGAACTTCAAAACTCTGGAAATAAGGTTGATGAATCAGAAACTAAAGAACTCATACCTCTCAGAAATCACAATCAAAATGTACTCACTGAAATTGAGAAACTTAAGGATGATAAGAAATCATTTAAAAACAAATTAGAATCACATATCACGAAAGAAGAGTCGAAACCTTCATTCCAAGTTGAAGATAAAGGCGAATACTCATCCAGTCAATATCACAACTTAAGAAGATAACCAATTAGTGGAAGTAAAAACATATTTAGATGTTGCAGTTCAAACGACGAAGATTTTAAGTAAAGATCCAACGATTAATGAGGTGACTTCCATACCTAAAAGAAATCATATACTTCAAGTAAATCAAGAAATTGACACAAACAAGTTAAGGGGCAATCATATCACAATAAATCCTTATCTACACCTGAATCACAAGAGTAGACATCTCAATCAGTCTGCGTATTTGTATCACTCAGAACATAAACAACAAACTTATGTTCTGAAGAATAATGATGTTAGAACAATCCATTTTGACAAAATAATTTATCCCAACTATCAAGTAATTTCAAAGTTCCACAAAAGATTGATTTAGGATGGTTAGATCCCTTCTCAGTTTGACAATTTTATTTATCACTCAGAGGATCCTATCATCTTGTATCATCAAAGATGACAACTCGAAGAACTCCAAAAGATATGAATAGATTACAAGCCAAGAAATAGATGACACATCTTATTAGCAATAAGCTTTAAGGAAAAAACTTTTCGAAGAGGAAGGCAATGTTATGAATACAATTTATATAGAAATAGTAAATATAAAATAATAATAACAATTATGATAATGATTAATTAGTGATCATTAATTAAGAGATTGGTATAGAAGAGGCATGTCTCTAGGGCATCTTCCTAGGTATATTAGTGTACCCTCATTTGTATCATCACATCTCATATCAAATTTTTTATATACTATTCAATATATATATATATATATATATATATATATATATATATATATCCTTAATGGATATTTTTGTGTACCAAGTGTTTTGAAGATTATTGTGAAGTACGAACTTTGTTCGTAACAACAACTCGAAACGTTGGAGTCATGCTAGTGGATGTCTCCTTAGGGCTTGCATTGAGGACCTTGAGTGCCTCAACTTGTGTAGAGGCCCTCTAAATTTACCCTCTAGGTTTGGCCCCTAGATCTTTGTCAAAATCATCATGTGGACCCCAATTTTGGCTTTGGGGCACAAAATGGGTCTCATGGGCCTCCAAGTGGTGAATATGTCTAACTCTACTCCAACGTTGAGAGCACTGTAGATGGCACTAGCCCTCCCATACCTCAAGGTACGAGACAAACTTCATTTGGGCCCTAGATCAACTGCATGACCCTGTAGTACTTCCAAGCCAGTTGGGGGCATGCTGGTCCAAGCGCATCATCCCACAAATGATATAGGGAAAAGTGCAGGAATGTTGAGGGTGTTGAAGATGCCCATGAACACAAATAATGCTCTACAATTATCTGAAGTCCCATGGCTCTCAATGCATCATCTATGGCTATCAATATGTCTTTCAGGAGGACTTGGACCCCAGTTAAGGTGCCCAAATCTATAGATGAAACCACCTGTCAATTAGACAGATTATCTAATGCTGCAAATTTTGCCATTATGTACATTTAATCATTATTGGATCTAAGTGAACCAAGCTTGAAAGAAATGGCCAGATTAACACTTGATATAAGGCTTTTCTTCTAAAATTGGGGCCTTAGTCATGTAATGGTGTTACCTCCCTAGGTTGAAGTGGTTAAAAGACGATGCTATTAGGTGTTCTCAACCCCCAAGGGGAAGTGACATGTCCTTGCCACTTGGTACACCTTTCAATCAATAGGTGCAGTGTGAATAATGATGGAATGGAGGGGAAAAGACTTCATGGCCAAGTAACATGGTTAAAGGGACTGGCTATGATGGAGTACCTCATCCTGGGTGTATGGATGTGAGGAGGGAGCAATCGTGGATGCATGAGTTACATTGGTCTTTGTTTTTCCACCCCTCTAAATGCATTTTACTTTTTCTTTATTCTTCTTTGTATTACTGCTCGTAGATCAGGGAATGAGAGCTTGTTTTGTAGGATGTATAATGGTTATCACCCCTTACAGATGGGGCATTCCATCAGCCTTCAGGGATTGGGACATGCAAGGGTTCCTTGTCTTCTATGAGATAGGGAAACATTGGCCTAGGAACCGAGTGATGGCCTTATGAGTGAGGTAGAGATCATGCTTGGCTTTTCCCACGTACTAATTTGTAAGTCCTGACAATCTTTGCATTTTGATTTTTCTTTTGTTTTTATTATGGCCATCATATGCTTTTTCTATTTCTTTTAGTTGCATCAAACTCCCAAGGTACATTTCCAGGCCCTACCCATGTATGAGGATGTGTGGGTGCAAAACCCCAATCAACCAATGCTTAGCTGAACCCGAAGAATGGAGTTGGAATAGGGGCTTATAATGTGAGATGGGGCTATGCTATCTCAATCATGGCTTCCCAAGTAGTGCCCCTCCTATACACTTTGGGCCATCAGGGGAGGTCCCATTAGACTAGGATTGAAAACTAACCCCCCATTTAAGGTGAGGGAACACGATTACGGCAAAGACCCTTCTTTTTTCCAAGTCACCCCGTTATCCATGTTAAAATTCCCAAATACAAACAAGCAGAAGCACCCGATTGCACAATGAATGAAGTACCTTCGGATCAGAAGCTCACCTTCCAACATGTGCTCTTGGAAAATGGGCGAGGAAACATATGAACATCATCATCGGCTACTAGTGACTCTCAAGGTTGTTTGCAACCGGGTGGAAGAGATGGACAGGGGAAAAAATTCGCTTAGGTGCCACCCACTTTTGGTGGGTAACAATAATGAACTTTTGTTAGTATCATTTGGAATCAAAGCTTCGTTATTTGATCCAGCATTTGGCCACGCTCCTATCAAAGTCAAGCTTTTGATCTCGACCATTCGCCAAACTTTTATTAGATTTATTTTGATTTGTCCTCTTGGCCATATAAGTTTATGTTAAATTTGGACAACTAGGTCCAAACTCCATCTTGTGATGCTCAGATGAAGATTCCAATATTTGTATTGGATTCCTCTTTCGGAGAGGTGTAAAATCGATATAAAATTGATTGTAATCTGATGAGCAGAACATTTATTTTGAATTTATTATTTATAATAAATTTAAGTGCAGGTCGGCCTTAAGGTTTTACACCTCCAACAGATGTGTCACACACCTCACCTCAATGATGGATATAAATATAGTGAACGTTGGAGAGCTTTTCAATCATCTCATCACACATCTTCTCCTCTGATTATCTATAAGCATTTGAGAAGCAGTTTCATCTCCCACGTGAGAAGAAGGACGAAATCTATTGCAGCTAAAGGACGAAATTTACCGCAGCAAATTTTCTGCAGTTAGGGTTTCTGGGCAAGTTTGACCAGCGTTGACTTTGGTCAACGCATGGTCCGTTTGAGCTGAAATTTTGTGGAGAATTCGATTTTTGTAGGCCGTACTCATTGGCACAAAAATCGAGGTCAAAAGATTGACCGAAGTTGGAGCTGCATTGACTTTCTTGTTGCTGCCCTGCGTTGACTTTTTCTAGACTGCGTTAACTTTTCTGGGGTTGACTTTGAGTTGACTGGATAATTGATTTGAGGACTGCTGTGACACATTTTGGGTTGGCCGACCAAGAAGACTTTGCTGGTTGAAGCATCCTGCTGATCGCCGTAACGCACCAACACATTCTCCTGTTTCTGGTTTGTCTTCTATAGATCCACTGGTATGTTCTATCAGCATTTTACTTAACTATTTATGTGATTGCTGTTATAAAAGTAAAATTGCATCAAGTATAGAACATCTACAAAAATTTACATGGTATTAGAGCTGAGGTGAAGACAAGCCCTAACTTATAGCAATCACCAACTGAGAAAAATGAGTTCCACAAGTTATGGCTTCAAGGAGGATGACAAGCTGACTGGAAGGGATGACTTCCATGCTTGGAAGATGATATTAGATCTCAAATTAGAAGACCATGATCTCATGGACTATGTACTGGGTAAGATTCAAGAACCTCCACCCACTGCTACTGCTGCTGCCAAAACCAAGTATAAGAAGGGGGAGATCAAAGCAAAGCTAATGATCAGGGAATCCATACATAAAAGTCCGGTTGCCTACATATCTGAGCTAGGCACATCCAAAGAGATGTATGATAAGCTGATACAAATGTTCAAAGTAAACAATGCAAACCAAGTGTTATTCTTCAAGAATCAATTGAAGAATCTGAAGAAAGGTAGGGATGAGTCTGTCCAAACATACTTTCTGAAATTGACCGAGATCAGGAACAATCTGCTGGCTATTGGGGAGACAATAGCCGATCGTGAGATGGTACTCACTGCACTTGGAGGACTCCCATATGAATGGCAAGTATTCAACACTACCATTCTCAATAATAGTACAATTCCTAACTTTGACGAGCTACTGTCCAAATGCATGCAAGAAGAGACAAGAATGAAGGAATATGAAAATGACAGAAATGCTGCCTATGCTGCTCAATCTAGAAAGAAGAACTCTGGTGGTCCTAAGAACAAAGGAAGAGCTAAGGCCCAAGGAAAGAAGGGCAAGTGTTTCACTTGTCATAGGCCTGGTCACTATGCTAGAGAATGTCCTTTCAAGAAGGATTCTCCCGATAGTGATGACAACAACAACAACCGGAGGAATGGAAATCAAAGAAACAACAGGTCCAAAGGAAAGAGGAAGGCTCCCTCTGGCGAAAACAATCAACCTTTCAAAAGGTCTAGAAACTCCAGGTATGAGGAGTCAAATGTTGTTGATAAAAGAAATGAATACATTCTTGTATCTGCCCTCTCTGCTGCATCCCCGCCCGACACTATGGATGTCTCGCTGATAGATAGTGGTGCCTCAAGACACATCACTGGGTTCAAGGAAGCACTCTCTGACATGGTTGAGAAGGATACTAATCGGGAAATTATCCTTGGAGATAATGCCACATATCCCGTGAAAGGGACAGGGACTGTGACCCTCCACTTGTCTCAAGGACAAGTCCTACATTTGCAGGATGTACTCTATGTACCAAAATTAAAGAAGAACCTTGTGTCTATATCAGCCATGGAAGACAAAGGTTTCAATGTGGCATTCACCGATGGAAAGGTGCGCATGTGGAAGAAGAATCTCAAGGAAGCTATCGTGATTGGTTTTAGAGTTGGAACACTCTACCAGGTTGAAGGAAGTCCACTAGGAGCTATGACATGTGATACTATCCAACAAACTGAACTATGGCACCGAAGGTTTGGACACCTTCATTACAAGGCCCTTCCCGAAGCAAGGAAGGTGGTGACAGGGATGCCCGATTTTGGAAATAATCATGAAGGTGTATGTAAGGGTTGTGCCAAAGGAAAACATACAAGGGGACCTTTCCCCTCAAGTGTCACAAAGACATCTGATATTTTGCAATTAGTCCATTTTGATCTATCTGGTATGCTACCCGTGACATCCCTGGGAGGATGTTCTTACTATATGACATTCACTGATGACTTCTCCCGCAAAACCCGGATATACTTCTTGAAGAAGAAGGATGAGGCTTTCATGTGGTTCCGTACCTTCAAAGCCTTGGTGGAAAATATGACAGGGAAGAAGATCAAGATTTTGAGGACCGACAATGGCACTGAATATGAGTCAAATGAGTTCAAGGACTTTTGCAGAGAAGCTGGCATTAAGAGGGAGACTACTACTTCCTATACTCCTGAGCAGAATGGCGTTGCTGAACGAAAGAACAGGACCATTGTGGAAGCTGCCCGTGCCATGCTATGTGACCAGGGTCTACCGAAATTTCTATGGGGAGAAGCTGCGAATACTGATGTATACATTCAAAACCGATGCCCTCATTCCGCCCTGGACTCCAAAACTCCCGAAGAGGTTTTCACTGGTAAGAAACCTGACGTCTCACATTTTATAATTTTTGGATGTCCTGTTTATTTTCATGTGCCAAAAGAAAAGAGAAGTAAGTTGGATGCTTCTGGGAAGAAAGGAATGTTTGTGGGCTACAGCGAAACCTCTAAGGCCTATAGAGTCTATGTACCTGGTCAAAGGGAAGTAGAGTTATGCCATGATGTCACTTTTGACGAAGATGCTTCCCTGAAGAAAGTAGTAGATCTTCTGAGATCTGAGGAAAATCATGAAGCAAGGCCTGGAAATCAAGAAGAACCGCAGGATGAGACAATGCCTGATGTTGAAGGGCCAATGGACCCAATAGATCCATCTCCTTCACTAAGAAAGAGACCATCATGGCTCAGGAACACTCTCGAAGATGCTGAGGGACATGCTGCCCTAAGGGGGACATTTCGGGAAAGCAAGAAGCCGTGTAGATACCAAGGGTATCTAGCTGCCATGAGTACTATTGTACAATCTGAACCTGCTTCTTTTGAGGAAGCCGTAAAGCATCAAGTCTGGAAGGATGCTATGCACGAAGAATATGAGTCCATAATGAAGAATGATGTCTGGGATGTGGTTCCAAGACCGAAGGACAAATCAGTTGTCACCGCGAAATGGCTTTACAAGATCAAGCATGGATCTGATGGAAGTGCTGAAAAGTTCAAGGCAAGATTTGTTGCCCGTGGCTTCTCTCAAAAGGAAGGAATAGACTATGATGACATATTTGCACCCGTGGCACGATATACCACCATTCGATCAATCATAGCCCTTGCTGCTACGCAAGGATGGAGTCTTCATCAGATGGATGTCAAGACCGCTTTTCTGCATGGTGCAATAAAAGAAGAGGTGTATGTAGAACAACCTCTGGGTTTGAAGTCCAGGATCGGGACACTCATGTCTGCAGGTTGAAGAAAGCCCTCTATGAGTTGAAGCAAGCACCCAGAGCTTGGTACGAGAGGATAGATAGCTACTTGATGAAGCTGGGCTTCACTCGAAGTAATGCTGATCCGAACCTTTACTTCAAGGTTGTCCAGGGGAAGCCTCTCATTCTGGTGCTGTATGTGGACGACCTCTTCTTGACAGGTGTTGACCCTCTCATTCATCAATGCAAGAGGGAGCTCGCTGCTGAGTTCGAGATGAAGGACCTAGGACTGATGCACTACTTCCTAGGCCTGGAGGTCTGGCAGAGACCTGGAGAGATTTTCCTTTCTCAAGGAAAATACATTGTGAAACTTCTGGAAAGATTTGGTATGGTGCACTGCAAGTCTGTGTCAACACCAATGGAAATCAACTTCAAGAAGTTGAGTGGCAGCGCTGCTGGGCCCGTATTGGCAAATCCTACTGAGTATCGTCAACTCGTAGGGGCTCTGATGTTCTTAGTGAACACCCGTCCAGATATATGTTTTGCAGTGAACACTTTGAGTCAACAGATGGTTGAGCCTCATCACTTTCATTGGGTTGGTGCAAGGAATCTTCTGAGATACCTTCGGGGCACGATAAACCATGGGCTGAGATACACTGCCGGGAGCGTGACACTCCGTGGATATACTGATGCCGACTGGGCTGGCAGTGTGGTGGATCGTAAGAGCACATCGGGATGCTGCTTCAATATTGGTTCTGCTTCGATTTCATGGATGAGTAGGAAGCAGAAGTCGGTGGCTTTGAGCACCGCAGAGGCCGAATACATTGCAGCAAGTATGGCCTGTTGTGAAGCAGTTTGGTTGCGAAAGCTCTTTAGTGAGTTGTTTGGACATGTGCTAGATACCACCGTTGATACTCTGTGATAACCAAAGTGGGATTCGCTTGACCGAGAATCCTGTGTTCCACGACCGATCCAAGCATATTGATATCAGGTACCATTTCATCTGGGATATGGTACAGCGAGGCGCCGTAAGGCTCGATCATATAGGAACTGATGAGCAGGTCGTGGATATTCTCACTAAGCCCCTGGGGAAGGTCAAGTTCCTAACCTTCCGTGAGAATCTTGGTATCGTGGAACGACCCTATGATGTGGGTCCCGTTGGACGATGAGCTCTGGGAGCTCTGGGGGGCTTTGGGGACAGCTTCTCGGAGCTATGAGCAACCACAAGGCTAGGCTTGCCAAACCTTGTTGGTGTGCTTGGACCCCACTGTTGTGATTATTGAGTTGGTTCACCTCTCATTATCTGTGCCCCATATGCATCCTACCCATTGAGTTCAGGGCTCATGGGAAGTACCTCTCATTTGGCCAATGAGATGGGAAAAGCTAGAGACCAGTAGCAAAGAATGATGGACGCATCAGAGATTGTTGTACTCTCTATCTAGGATGGCACGGTCCAACCACTTGATCTGGGATCAAGTCTAGTGAGGTCTCGGACCTCCGCCTGACTTCGGGTCAGATGAACCAACTTCGGGTTGGTTGGAGACTCTTTGTGAGTCCGATAGAGGTTTCGGACCTCTGGGCTGAATTTGTCAGCCGGGGGATGATGTCTTTGTGACTGACCCACTTCTGTTCTGAAATAAAGAGGCTAGCAAAGCAAGTTACAGCGGGATGACACACAATGTTTGATTGCACTTGTGGATGGAGTTCTCCCTAGTTGAGAGGGAGTGTTAAATTTGGACAACTAGGTCCAAACTCCATCTTGTGATGCTCAGATGAAGATTCTAATATTTGTATTGGATTCCTCTTTCGGAGAGGTGTAAAATCGATATAAAATTGATTGTAATCTGATGAGCAGAACATTTATTTTGAATTTATTATTTATAATAAATTTAAGTGTAGGTCGGCCTTAAGGTTTTACACCCCCAACAGATGTGTCACACACCTCAATGATGGATATAAATACAGTCAACGTTGGAGAGCATTTCAATCATCTCATCACACATCTTCTCCTCTGATTATCTACAAGCATTTGAGAAGCAGTTTCATCTCCCACGTGAGAAGAAGGACGAAATCTACTACAGCTAAAGGACGAAATTTACCGCAGCAAATTTTCTGCAGTTAGGGTTTCTGGGCAAGTTTGACTAGCATTGACTTTGGTCAACGCATGATCCGTTTGAGCTGAAATTTTGTGGAGAATTTGATTTTTGTAGGCCGTACTCATTGGCACAAAAATCGAGGTCAAAAGATTGACCGAAGTTGGAGCTGCGTTGACTTTCTTGTTGCTGCCCTGCGTTGACTTTTTCTGGACTGCGTTGACTTTTCTGGGGTTGACTTTGAGTTGACTGGATAATTGATTTGAGGACTGTTGTGACACATTTTGGGTTGGCCGACCAAGAAGACTTTGTTGGTTGAAGCATCCTGCTGATCGTCGTAACGCACCAACACATTCTTCTGTTTCTGGTTTGTCTTCTATAGATCCACTGGTATGTTCTATCAGCATTTTACTTAACTATTTATGTGATTGCTGTTATAAAAGTAAAATTGCATCAAGCATAGAACATCTACAAATATTTACAGTTTACAAGGTTTCTCTAATCTTCGTCTTTGACCAAACCTCGATCTAAACCGAGAAATTCTATGAAGGGTATTCTGCTACAAAATTTTTAAGAAATACTAGAAGAAATAAAGTACATGAACAATTATTGTAGGACACACTTAGCCACCCTTTCTACACAATCAGCGGTACGAACACCATAAAATCACATCACCATAGTTGTTTTTCCACCTATCCACACAACTAGTGCACACGGTAGAAAAAAAAGACAAAATAAAGAAGCCACCAAAGTGAGTCCATACTAGCAAATCCATACTAACTAGTCCTTGCTCATAAAGGATCAAGCAAACCTAGTTGTCATGCACCCATATGCTATACATATTGTTGTTAAATTGTTCGTAGGGAATTAAATCATATGACAGTCCATGGTACATGCTTCCTACCAGTCCATACAATAAGATTTGACATATATTGTGCCTTTAAATTTTCACGTCGTATGATTCACTCATATTTGACTTCCGTTCATCATATTCTCTGCAATCAAATTTGATATATATCATACCTTCCAAATTTCACACCACGCGATTCACATGTGCTCAATCGTATGGAATTAAATTTATGGCAAAAAAAAGTTATTGCATTATACATGCCTGTATGAATGTGTCCATACACCTGCAAAAATTCATAAAACCTATTTGGTGGTGTAAGTTTGAATTACGTATATATATTTACTTTTTGCATATATATATATATATATATATATATAAAGTAAAGAAATACACCTGCAAAAATTCATAAAACGTATTTGGTGGTGTAAGTTTGAATTACGTATATATCATATAAGGGATAAACTCTTACATTCAAAGACTACAAGGACATTTTTTAGATATAAGTGTTCAAGGTACCTTTAAAAACACAGAGTATTATATCAAAGAATGTTAAAAAAAAAAAAGGAAACAGAAAAAGAAGGTTAAATTCTAAAGTTTCAATTAAAAGTAAGTATTTCTCAAGTAAATGTTAAAAATAAAAGAGAGAAGAAGAAGATTATTTAATAAAACAAAAAACAATATAAAGGAGTTTTGATGTACAAAAGGGAAATTTGAAAAAGACAGAAGGAAGATTTAAAGGTAGCATAATCTCATGTTATGGATTATCAAGGACGCAGAAAGAATTTGATGAAATTATCTCAAATAAGAGCAAAGAATTTCTTGCTTAGAAAATAATGGTCAGAAATTTCTTGTACAAGTCAAGAAATCTAAGGCTATAAAGTAGTCATTGGAAACAAAATACAACAACTTATCTAGACAGAAGCATCGAAATATCCAGATAAAAATGTCCAAGTTGAGGAAAAGGGAACAAAACAGATCCCACTAATCTTGCAACTCAAAAAGATGTCAATCCAATTGAAATCAAAACATACTCAAATGCTGCAATACAGGCAACAAAAATTCCAAGTGAAGATTATGTGATCAACTCAGCAACATCAATATCTAGAGTAAATAAAGAGATTGCCTCAAGCATGATAAGGGAAAATCAGGTATCAAAAACTCCTTATCAACATCCAATTTATAAGAAAAAAAATCTAAACCAGTCAATGTATCAATACAATGCAGGACAAAAACAACTTACCTACATTCTAAAATATATTGATGCCAGCACAATTAAGTCCTATGAAAACACTTCAACTCAAGTATCGAGTAAGTGCAAGGTTCCACAGAAAATCGAACTAGGATGGATAGATCCCTTTTTAGTTCAACAATTTTTCTCAACACTCAAAAGTTCATATCATCTTGTATCATGAAAGATGACAGTTCGAAGAATTGGGAAAAACGTGAAGACATTATGAGACAGAAAAAGGTATCGAGCCTTTCATCAATATGCTTTGAGGACAAAAGCATTTCAAAAGCGGAAGGCAGTGTTATGAAGATAAATATATTAAATACTATAAATAAATAACTCATAATTAAATGATAATTAGTATAATAAAAGGGCATGTCTCATTAGACATGACTATTAATGAAAAGGCAATCGACCTAGGTATATATATGGAGCGCTCATTTGTAATAACATATCACTTTTGTACTCAAACATTTATATATAAATATTATTTATCCTGTGATGGATATTCTCATATTCTAAATATTCTGAATAATTGTGTGATAATGAACTTTTGTTCCTATCAATTTTCAGGTCCTGACTCTGAGATGAGTATATAGGGTGTCAGTTCCAATGACCAATGACAATCAACCCAAAGAATGGATGTGGGTAGTAAGGAAAACATGGAAGACAACAAGTATGGATTACCATTGGCATGCTCATTGAGGTTGGGACATTCATGAGTTCCTTTGTTTTGATAGAATATGAAATGCTAAGGAACCAAGTGATGATTAATGAGGGGGATAGAGTTCGTACCAACATTTTCCCATGTGCTTATTATGTCCCAACCATCTTTTGCATTTATGTTTTTCTTATTTATGGATTCATATGTTTTTATCTTTTTTTCAGCTACATCAACCTCTCTAGGTAAATTTCCAAGTCGAACTCAAAGATGCAGATGTAGGGTTTCGATTCCAATGACCAATGAAAATCAACTAAAAGAATGGATGTGGATGGTAAGGGAAACATGGAAGGTGGCAAGTATGGATTATCTTTGGTATGCTATACTAATCAATGCCTCCTAATAGCACCCCTCTTGAAGGAAGGACCTCAAGAGACATCACACTAGACTAGGGGCAAAGGATATCCTCTGAGGTGAACCATGGGAACAAGGGTACAATCAAGAGTAGTCAATCATCCAGCTTGGCCTGTGATCCATACTAGTATGCCCCAAAACATTAAATGGAAGCAAATGGTTACATAAATGGTTAGTGTAGCTTCTGATAGGTGACCCACTTTCCTTCAAGAAGCATGCCAAGTGGGAGAGAGCATTGACCAAAGCACAGGTGGAGAGCTTTAATGTAAGCTATCTATGAGTCATAATAGGGATGCTAGTTAGTTGGTTGTCCAATGGGGGGGAAATTTTCTCCTAGGGGTTACCCGGTTTTGGTGGGTAACAAGCAACAAAACCCTCACCAACATGCAAAGGCAAAAATGAAGTCGAAACCCTAAAAACAAATAAACTTCATTCCTAGCACAAAAACATGCTCAATTAGAGAGAATCCAATATACTATGTTTTGAGCAAAGCATTCCTTAAGAGGGTGACAATGTTTTTTTGTTTGTTTGTCTAGTTGTCTGTGATCCTCCAAGCTTGACTTGTGGCTTGAGGAGCCACAACCAAGGGGCATCTAAGCCATCAAAGTTACCCGGCGATTGCACCCGGCTTGGGCCACACCAGCTCTTAGCTGACTGGATTTTTTAGCATGTCTCCCCCCCTAGCACATGGCACAACTGCCCCCGTGAGGTTTGATCCTAGGTTGTCTTTCTGACGAGGCCCATCCTCAACCGGTTGTGCTAGTGAGACTTGACAAGAGGGTGGAAATGTTATAAACATAATAATACTAAAAATAATAATAACTAAAATAATTTAATTTATTTAATGAAAAGTGAAAAGGCACATACCCCTTCACCTCATCACAAGGCACATTGTAATCCATCATTCTCATCAATCAATTATTATTTCAATATATTCTTTTGCAGAAATATTTTGTCATCATGTAATAAACAGGGACTGTTTACTACAGATAACTACATTTATAACCAGGAGAAATTTAGATAGAGCATTCTAGGGTTACTTATAAAAATCAGTGGAATTATTTTGAAACTTGATATTTGTTGTAAGATTTTTAATATCAAATTATTAAAAATATAAAAAGAAAGCATATTGTTTTCTTAAAGGAAAGAGAAGAAATTAGAGAATATGTGAAAAATGACACTTCAAAATAAAAAAAATCCAAAAGCAACATCATCAGAGAATATGTTAAGCAACCTTTACAGCAAATCATAAACGTACTGTAAGTTGTAGAGTCGAATTCAAGAATATTCTAGTGTCACAAAAAACATGAACTTCACAGTTTATGTAGGTAATGCTACTAAATAATTTACATGTAAACCAAAAATAACCTCCATGTAATGATAATGAGAGAACTGTGTAAAGAAAAATATTCCCTGCGACCAAGAAATTTTTATACAATTCATGAAATATACATGATATTATAGCTTAGTTTAGAAGGGGTATGCTTACCGTATGTGAGGATACCACACACAAATTTGCCATGCGCACAACAGACTTATGGGGATTTGAATCATCTATGATGCACATATTATTGAGTCTACTCTCCATGTTAGGTTGAGAGGAGCGTATCATTTCTAGGAACTACATTACAACAAAAACAAATATAAGCCTTCAAATTCTAACAAATGTAAGCAAATATCTTAAGTAAAAGGCCTGTCTTGAACACACAAAATAAAATAAGATACTCACGTGAATTCAAATGAATGATCAAATCCATAACTTGGAGTAATATTAGCTTACCCGCTTGTTGATTTCCACTATTATCTCCATGTGACGAGGGAGGAGCTTAGCAATAAGAGCAACAGCCCACTTTTCCAAAGCTTCAGGAAGAACTGTGTGGTTGGTGTAGGCAATTGTTCTGAAAATAAAGTAAAATATTAACTACCTTTGAATTTAATGTTCAACAAATTTACAAAAAATTGAAAAAAGATGCAAGGAAAATTTTCTCAAATTATAAAATATTGTCTAATGAAATTAAAAAGCCACAATGGATCTAGAGGTTTGAACAGTTAACAGCTTACCTTGATGTTACAGCCCATGCTTCATCCCATCCAAGTCCTTCTTGATCCATTAGGATCCGCATTAACTCAGGAATAGCTAGAGTTGGATGTGTGTCATTCATTTGTATTGCAACCTTATTGGGAAAGTCTGACCATACAATATGCTCACTGTCATGTCTTCTCTCCTTGAATCTTGCAATTATGTCCTGCAAAGACCAAAGACAAACAAGTCAAAGATCAAGCATAATTACCTTAAAAAATGTTGATCATGGCGGGAAACCTACCACAAGCAAAGTCAAACAAATCAAAATATTATTGAAGACCGGAGATTGGAAACACCTGGGTCCACATTGAAGAGAAATTAAAAATTAAACATATTGGCAAGTGCAAAAAAATGAACAGGCAATTAAAGAGGTTAACAAAAGGCAATCCCATCAAAGTGATGGCAGGATGTTCTCTCCATGAAGGGATTATAAGTCAATTTTACTTCAGCTTTGACTCAAGTTAAGGTTCATCATAGTTGGAGTAGGATCTCTTCCTTTATAACATAGAATTGATTTTCAATTGGCATTAAAATGTTTGACAATGATCATATATTCATGGTGTTTATATGGATCTTGTTAATTTGGCAGCTCAGGGACAAATTCCAATCATTGGACTAGATTCCTTTTTCCGAGAGGATCAAAATCAACCTTTGAAGCACTGAACTTGGATAAGGAAAAATGTATTTTTGAAATCAAGCCCACAGATACACAAATTGTTAAGGTCGGCCTAAGGACAAATTGCCCCTCCTCCAACGCATATTAATACAAGTGACCTCAAGCTCATCTGGACATCAACACAACACATCATCTCTTCTTCTCTCTGAAATTTGAATGGTTCGTACAGGTCTCAGGCAGCTTTCATTTCACACGTGCGAGGATCCAAGGAGACATTTTCTGCATTGACTTTTCAGCTTCAAGGTTTAACTTCAGTTTGACTGAGTTTGACTAGAAAAATTCCGATTTCTTCAGGCCAACTTGAATGGCACAAAAACCGAGATGATCTGGGCTGTTTGACTAGCATTGACTTCAGGGTTGACCACAGGTTTGACCATAGAGAAAATTGCAGACTTTGACTAAGTTTGATTGGGTGTTTTTGGATTGTTTTGGGCTGAATTTGACCAACGCTTGATGCCGCATTTATTGCTGATTTGACTGAGCTGTTCGGAATCCAGATAAGTTGACTGTTGACTTTGTGGACTGGTTAGGGCACACTTTGACTGTTGTTGACTTGGACAGAATTGAAGATTATAATAGTTGATCATATTTGACTATTTCATCATTGTCACATTGAATCATGGTTGGATGGTTGGTTGATAAGTCAAGCCTTTGACTTTGACTATTGTTTATTGATTGGGCTCATTGTACTCTTTGTTGAACATTTTATGACAATCTAATAGAAGAAGAATTTTCAAAGGGTTTTCCTCATGGGGTTTTCCCCTGGTCTTTGACCATGTTGACCATGCATATGTCAACAGTTCCAGGAAGCATATGTCGACAATTCCAGGAAGCAGTGTACACAGCAGTGGATAAATTTTTTTGAAGTCATTGTCATCATTGCAATCCCAAATTCTGCAATTTTATTGTAAAAATGATTCTAGTATGACTATGAAGCCATGTAAAAACACAAAGGTAAGCCTTTGATTCTAAACAAAGGGTTTCACTCTAGGGAGTTTTTTAACCTCCCTAATTATTTATGTTTCTAGACACGAATAATTAGCAGAGTTTTTCTCCCAAGCATCCCCCAAAGCTAGAGTGAAATCTTGATAAGATCTTAGGTGAGTCTTAGTGTTATCGAGTCTATTTATTTTTATCATACTAGATCATGTGTCTTGTGTTGCAGAATTTGGTTGAGTAAAAGGGGTCATACGCCTATTGTAAAATTCCCCTTTTGTGGGTGATTATTGTAATATCTTGATGTAAAAGTGTTGTCTGGGAATATTTTTGGTGAATGGTTACTCATAATTAGAACACCATTGCCAAAATATTTTTAGACCCACTTAGAGGGTGGAAAAATATGAGTAATCCCCTCTTGAGTCTTTTATTTAATTTTCTAGCAAAATTAAAAAATAAAATTAGAGAAAAATAATAATATCTCTCCAAGCAGAAAAATAAATTTTGGAGAAAATTGACTTTCTCAAGGGAGGTCCTCCATCAAATAAAAAATATTTTTTTTAAGAAAAAGCAAACCTTTGGACCATGCTAGTTATGTCAAGGATCAATTTTCAAGGGAAAAGGTTTGGAAAAATATATTTTTTGGAACGGTATCAATGCCCTCATCAACAAATTCGATTTTTTTTTCTAGATCAAGGGACAAGATTTAGTTTTGGCATGGATCAAGCAGCAAGAAGTCGTTATTCTTTGGGATCAAGTCAAACTAGTCGTTTTTCCACTTGGACTGTTCTCACACTCTAATTTTTCTATATAAGGAAGTTATTGAGCTCCTCATGGATCATGATGTATTGTAACGAAAATTCCTCAGCAAGTTGTGAGTCAAGTTGCTGCATGTAATTTCTCTTTTGCACTAATAAAATCAAAGTCTTTCGGGGTTTATCTTGCAATGGTGTTCCTTTTCTGCTTCTTGTGGTAATGTTTGTTCTGAATCGTGCTTTAATGATCTACTTAATAATATTGTCAAGTTATTATTTCATTTGCCAATAGTTGGATTATCTATTTGCACAGGTATCTTGCATTAGGTATTGGGTTTAGAAAAACGTTCTAGCTCACTCGATCTGGCAGGTATCTCTAGATCTTGTGGGTTTTAATGTGTATCTAGCCCCTTATGATCTAATAACGTTATTTCAAGTGTGCAGAGATAATTTAATATTCAGATCTTGGGTGTGAGGTGAAGTTTTTGGTTGGCCCAGCCAACTCCCAAGACAAAAGGTTTAAAAGCCCATGTTAAGTTTCCAAAGGCTTATCTAACGATTTGTATGCCGCGACTTGGACATGGCACTAAATTAAAAAAAAATCTCTCTATCAAATTCTTTCAAATCTTATTGTGCCAATAAAGTTAGATCTACTTATTAGAGCTTGTAAATTTAAATTGTGAAAATTGTAAATAATTTGTGAATAATTTTACTAACCCATGTAAATATTTTTCATTGTGTATATAGGTTTTTAGGGTTTTTGTTCTTTATTCTTAATTTTCTTATAAAATTAGAGGAACGGCTAGGCTTCTTGTCACTTTGCAATTACCATTTTTAAGATCCAAGAAGCAAATTCAAAAATTTTGAAGGTTAAGCCTTCACCTGGCCTAGTGGCTAGGGTTTTGGGAACCTTTTTCATATTTGAGGAAGTTGATCAACCTTTAGGAGAAGGTCGTAGGGGTTTTGAAGCCGAATCTGGCCTCAAAAGGGCTAGATGATAGATCCATCAATTATAGCCCCTAGGCCATCAACGCTAGAGCAAATTGGAAGGATGCTAGCCTTTTAGGGTTATTTTTTCATTGCACTAAGGGTTTTTGCATAAGGGTTTAGCATTTCAAGTATTTTGCAAATAAATTTTTGTAGTTTTGGCATCAAAGCTAACTTATTTCCATTGCAGCCTCTTTGACGAAAAGTTTGAGGGCCAAAAAGTTTGAATAGTAACCCCATCGAGGTAGACACTAGGTTTTGATGCTACTTATCCCTAGTCGCAAGCCTAAAGAGGCCAAACTAGCCTAGCCACAAGGATTTTAAGGCAATTTTGACTAGGCCACGGGCCTACTATACATAGTTAGCCCTAGTCGTAAGCATTAGAAGCCTTGAAAAATTGTTGCTTTCAATACTATACTAATCTCTTTGATTTTTTCAGGGATAATCAAATTGTTTAGCAAAGTTTTTATGTGGGTTTTTCATTGAAAAATTGTCATTATAAGTTTTGATCCATTGGAAAGTTTGTATTTGGCTAATCCATTTGTTCTACAGAATTAACCAATTGTTTGCAAGCAGTTCTATCAATTCCTAAGTCTTGATCTGAGCATTTGGAGACTCATACAGTCTTAATCGCAGCCTCTTTGAGTACTATTTCCCTTGGTTGCGGACCTATTAGGGTTTGGCTCTTATTGCATATCATTTTAAGGGTTGATCATTGGGCTTTTGGCATGTTTGTAGCCTCACTGCAAGGGTTTCATTTAAGGGATTGGGGTTTAATCACTTGGAAGTTGGTTCCAAGGCTAGCCGTGGACTTTAACGACCCCCTCTAGCCCAGGCCACTAGCAATTATAAGGCATGATTCTTTTCATATGTCAATTCTGGGCTAACCTTTTGTGATTGCAGCTCTGGTGTAAGGACTATTTGAGTGACTATACATCTGAGGCATTCCATTACTGAAGCTAAGCATATTAAGAAACTAATAAAAAGAAGCCCTAAAACACAGCAAGAATTGGCAAAATAATTACAAGAAGGTAACAAGTATCTAAGTTCTTACTCTTTACATGACTATAGCATCTTTTGTGGACTAATATCCCTAATTGACAATGGGTTGATCTTTTGACAGTGGTTTTGCTTTGAGTATTGATATTCTATCCATATCTCTGAATTTCCTTAATTCACTAGCGCATTATCATGAAAAATTGGAAATATATTGGACAACAGATTGCAATGGTTGCTTGTGTCTAAAATATAGCCTTGTCAGATTGCTAACTGCCCCTCTGTCTCATCTCTTGTAATATTCCTAATTAGCACCGCTAATTGGAATATTTGATTTTTGTATAGTTTTGCCGACTATAGTTAATTAATAAATAAAAGTGAGAAAAGGGGTCTAACTCACTTAAATAAAAGAAAGTGTTTCCCTAGTAGAGGCAACGTTGTAACTTAAAGGGGAAGCCTTGGGGGTCCACACACATATGAGAGAGGCCTCACGTAAACTCCTAAGGTAACTGCGCAGGTCAAGGAGGAACTCAAGGACGCAGTTAGGGTTTTGAGGGAGCTAGCACTATAAAAGGTGGGGGTTTCACTCCATTTGGCATTATGGATATGTTATTGATATTGAGAGCTAGACTTCTGTCTACTTCAGCACGTCGGTTGTTTAGTCGGTCTGCAGCACTGTTTAGTGCGAACTGAGTGTCTCCGGTCGGAGATCTCACCCTTGGCTCCGGGGGACTTCGAGTGCCAACTCGAGCAAGGTTTTTCCTTCAGTTCCAGTTGGTGGTTTGCAGTGGTTTCTGGTCGACGTTTTGCAGAGGAGCTGCCCTTTTGAGTGACTGCGCAGTCTAGGAGAGAGGACGCAGTTTCAGTTGAGGAGGACGCAGTCTTTGTTGAGCAGCTTTGTTGGGTGGTTGTTTGGCAGTGGTTTCAGCGTTTTTCAGCCTTGAGGGGGTTGCCATTTCAGCCGGAGGTTTTGCAGGAGGATTCAGGCCCTTTCCTCAGTGTGTTTCTTGAGCTTCTGCGCTGTTCCTGGAGGCACAGCGTTTTTGTAGGAGGGTTTCTGGGGGTGATTTTCGGAGGTGGTCCGTTTGGTCTATGATTTCTGGGTTTTGTCCGGAGCAGCGAGTACAGGTGATCTGTAGATTTTTAGCTCATTCCGGCGAGGGGATCAGCCTCTAGTTCCAGTTCTTTCCATGAGCAGCAGTTTACGGCAGTTTCTTCCAGCAGCTGGGAAGCAGTTTCTGTAGTAGCCATTTCCTGTTTCTGAGAGGGTTCTTCACTTGCCTGGTGCAAGGATAGGTGCTCTTATTCTGATTATCCATTGTACCCATTTATATTCTCAGATTAATAAAATGGCTTAGCATTCCTGGCATTTTATGTGTACTTGCTTTATATTCTGTTTCCGACATTTTTCTATATAGTTGTATGCTTGTATTGCTGCCTATTTCCCGTTGGGGATATTACAGTGGTATCAAAGCATAGATCTGGCTCAGCCTGTGGTCTATGACATCGGGAAAGAGATCATATAGAGGTTTGCTGGAATTTTGGAGAGCAATAGCAGTTGCAGTACTAAAAACGCAATTGGAAAGAGGGCCAAAATATAAAGGGTCAAATTTTGAAGTTTGGAATTAGAAGAAACGTTTTCTGGGTTTTTCTGGGTTTTGGGCAAGGATCACCTTCCCAAATTCCGGGAATTTTCTGAGTAGTTTTCAGTGGGTAAATCGGAGGTCGAAGTTAAGCAGCAGTATGGTTTTGCAGCAGCCGTGCAGTTTCTGAGGAGCCTGTAGGCACAGAGCAGCGGGATCCGATGGCAGACACAGATAAAAAACTGGATGCAATCCTCCATCACATGCAGGATATGTCACAGAGGCTCGCAGCCGTAGAGGTAGCACAGAGAGAACCCCCTAGGGTTTTCCAGGTCGGAGAGGGATCGGGTATGTCTCACCACATACCAGTGCACGATGCTATCCCCATTGTGACGACTCAGGCACCCACGCGATCCACTATGCCCACATTCTTGCCAGAGGACACAGGGGCAGGAGTACGGGGAGGTGCACAGAGGGATATTCCAGCACCCACGCGACCTACCATGCCTACCTTCCTAGGAGAGGACGAGGGGCCGGCAGCGCCGCGAGAGATGGATCCGGCCCAGTGGGCGGCTGTTTTTGCAGAGTATCAGGCTTACGGACAGGCATTCATGGATTCTCTCACCTTCGAGAGCTATCTCCATGTTCAGTATGGCATTAGATTCCGTGATCATCATTGAGGGCACAGGCGCCACCGTGATGACCACCGCACAGCTAGTAGACCTCACAACTTTCACAGAGGGAACATGCGCTCACATGATGGGGGCTTACAGCGCACAGTGGACAGATTCCATCTACCGACATTCGACAGGTCATCCAGGCGCTCAAAAAAAGCTTGGGTGGACAAGTTGGGTGCCTCTTTCCAGCTTGACCGAGTATCGGAGAGGGGAACCATTAAAATGGTTACCTCGCACTTGGAGGATGAGGGAACACAGGGTTGCAGGGAGTCCGAGGTTACACCTAGTGTGACACAGGATTCATCCTCGTTGGAGACCTCCTCGACCGAGTCGGTTGATGTGGTAGTGGAGAAGGTAGAGCCTACCTCAGTAGAGCCATCCATTGAGGTGATGACCGGAGTCGTGTCCGAGTCTTCAGGTGGTAGCAGCACACGACAGATGGGTGAGGCGTTAGGAGATATATCTACCTTCGATGAGGCACTAGCAGGTACAGAGGTATTGGATGATGGTCGCAAACAGCGGTATCATCGGCTTCGGACGGACCTTCGAGTTTTGAGGGAGAAGGCTGCGTCAGTACGGGAGGCCATTTTGTTGCAGGACCAGGAGCTGGAGGGTATGAGAGTGACTTGTGCCAAGTCGGCGGCCAAGTTGGTCCACATTGGGGAACAACTGGATTCCCTGATGATACAACCTGAGGGCACGTTGGAGCATCGGATCATTCCCCTTCAGGCATGCATGGATGGGACTAGCAGTGTTGTTGGGTCATCTCTTCCCATCAGAGAGAGAGAGGCAGAGCCACCTAGTCAAATCTCATATGTTGAGTTGGATAGCGGTATGAGACGATCAGAGTTGCACAGGGTACAGCATCCATATGTTGAGGTTGGATGGAGAGAGATTTTGAGTTGGTACTCGATGGAGCGGGCTATGGAGATGCTGATGGATCCGAGTGTAGCTCAGCAGGAGTTTCTATGCATGGGGATTACAGGAACCCCAGATTGGCATTGGGATCCAGGTGGGATCACCTATCGTTTCCCAGGCAGGTCGGCTGACTATGTCTTGGAGAGTGCAGTTGGCCTAGTAGTAGAGCATGTGCGGTTTCGGTCAGCTCCAGTGGCCAACCAGTTTATGGGCAGACTCCCTAGGTTGTCTTGGCATGACATTCATACACGGGATCACAGGGTGGTCAGCACACTTTGGCAGGAGCTTGTCGGAGGAGGTGGCATCGGCAGGCCACCAGATGGCACCTTGTATGGGGCCAAGGATTCTTCACCTTTGTGTGGGGCACAGAGGACGCAGCAGAGCCGAGCAGTGGTGGTAACACTACTGACACACAGGGAGATTCACTTCTCGGACACCTTGAGGAGTATTTGGAGTGATGATCCTTTCGTCGGCGGGTATAGTGATGCGACGGTGGAGACGATGTTACCGATTGGTGGTAGTCGGACCTGTAGAGGCACAGCTCTAGGACTTCACATCCAGGGATGTGTGGGAGCCTCTAGCATTGGGCGGTGGATTGCCGGTGGACATGGAGTAGCATGGTGGTGTACCATAGTGTGTGGGACTGCATTGTGGAGTAGGAGTATCCTACATCACATTGAGAGCATGCGGAGAGTGACCGATGCCTGGACACAGTCAGGGCACGAGATGGTACAGGGTGCTACAGTAGTAGCACATGGTATCCAGCAGTATTCAGGGGTATGCCTTAGTGTGCAGTGGCATGTTGAGGAGTACATGGATGACCGGTGGCTTGCGAGGGCGTACGATGCGGCACAGCAGGGTCTTAGAGTATTGCATCCAGGGAGACTCACAGACAGGGACACTGGGCTTACCTTTGGGGGTATTTCACCCAGGATCGATGAGGAGACAAAGGAGCAATACTTGATGGTATCTGTGGGGACTCACACATCCGACACTCTTCTACATCACTCATGGGCACAACTGATTTTGTTGTTGTCCTTTGGCACTTTGGGCGTGAGCAGCAGGGTACGCGAGGTTCACCCAAGATATTTGGATGACACTCAATACACTAGGCGAGAGACTTCTCAGCAGTGGCACTGGGTTGGTGTGCTAGTTGACAGCCACAGGTTGGGGGATGAGATGATCCTTTGCAGAGGTGGTGCATCAGTCATCACTGAGCCTACGCTTGGGGAGCAGGTCATGAGGGAGACATGCATCATTTTCCCCTCAGGGCATGTCGAGATCATACATGAGCAGAGGATACGGGGTACAGCAGAGGTAGTATCCCAGTATGTGTCTGGGCTCCAGACACTGTATCGACACTTTGTCGAGAGGGTGGATGGCATGTTCGATGCAGATGAGATGGCGGAGGTAGAACAGGAGGGCATTCCTTCTGTATGCCAGGGTGAGGGCTCCTTTTCACATGAGTCCATAGGATCAGTTGAGGTCGCTTCTGGGGAGCGAGGGCAGTCATGCATGGATGGTGACAGTAGACCGGAGCTATATACTAGTGTCCAGGGTGAGCAGTCATGGGACTCTGCGAGAGATACTCTGGGTGAAAAGTCACTTGTGACACTTCAGCTAGAGCAGCAGGTGATGGAGCCTGAGTCGACAGAGGAGGACACTACTCACATCAGGCATGATATTCCTTTGAGAGAGAGCCAGATGGGCACTCACATCGAGTCTGTGGTGGATATGCAGCTAACCGCGGGGTCAGCCATTGAGGAGGAGCAGTCAGCTGCATTGACATCGAGTACGGTGACAGCTGTTACAGATCCATATCCTCTGGAGGTGTTGGAGGTTGATGGGATTGTTATGCAGGGGGCTAGTAGACAGCAGGAGCTATTGGATATGTTAGAGCATCCATCTTTGGGTCGACACTGGGATGAGGCACAGATAGATGTACTCGTAGTCAGCAGAGCTGCAGCGTTTTTAGTGGGTAGCACTCTCCAGGAGTACATCGATGGAGCTTGCAGCATACCTTGCCCACTTTTGCCCATTATAGAGAGAGGGGTTTCCTTCTACAGGCAGCTTCCATTGACAGACAGGGTAGAGCAGTGGGAGTTGATTACAGGCTGGCGGCAGCATCCCAGGCATGTTCCATATACCGTTGTTGTTGCTACATCAGATGCTTCCTCCAGGATGGATTGGCGGGAGATCATGAGTTGGTACCCACTTGATGGTACGGTACTCTTCGTAGGGGGCGCAGCGGAGCAGGGGCCCTTAGACATAGTAGATGTTACAGGTCCCAGTTGGCAGGAGGGCACCGATTCTCATTACTTCAGGACTCCTTCCCAATGTCAGGTGAGCAGGATCAGCACGGGACTGAGTCAGGACGTGGATTGGAGAGAGGTGATGAGTTGGTATGCAGTTGGAGAGGCAGCATATGCAGTCACAGGTACATCACAGCAGGAGCCCGAGAGCATGGATGCTCATTGGTGGTCTTCACCTCTTAGAGCATTAGTCATAGCCAGAGGCAGTGCACAGTCCGAGCCGTGGGACTTGTGCGATTATTGGCCACAGTGGCGATGGGATCCGGGAGGACTACTGGTTGACTGGTACCGTGAGAGGCCAGTTTGGGATCCTGGCATTGAGATATCCCTTTGTATCAGGGTGATGCAGGAGACAGAGAGGTTTCAGTGGGACCCGAGCACATTTTGCAGTATCGGTGGGGAGCATCAGCTAGAGAGTAGGCTTGTTCAAGCATTGCTTGAGAACAAGCAATTTTTGTCGGAGGAGGATGCCACTTGGGAGAGCGAGCAGACTTTACAGCATCCATCACTTCAGTTGTTTGAGGACAAGCAACGTTTTGCCGGGGGAGACTGTAATATTCCTAATTAGCACCGCTAATTGGAATATTTGATTTTTGTATAGTTTTGCCGACTATAGTTAATTAATAAATAAAAGTGAGAAAAAGGGTCTAACTCACTTAAATAAAATAAAGTGTTTTCCTAGTAGAGGCAACGTTGTAACTTAAAGGGGAAAGCCTTGGGGGTCCACACACACATGAGAGAGGCCTCACGTAGACTCCTAAGGTAACTGCGCAGGTCAAGGGGGAACTCAAGGACGCAGTTAGGGTTTTGAGGGAGCTAGCACTATAAAAGGTGGGGGTTTCACTCCATTTGGCATTATTGATATGTTATTGATATTGAGAGCTAGACTTCTGTCTACTTCAGCACGCCGGTTGTTTAGTCGGTCTGCAGCACTGTTTAGTGCGAACTGAGTGTCTCCGGTCGAAGATCTCACCCTTGGCTCCGGGGGACTTCGAGTGCCTGCTCGAGCAAGGTTTTTCCTTCAGTTCCAGTTGGTGGTTTGCAGTGGTTTCTGGTGGACGTTTTGCAGAGGACCTGCCCTTTGAGTGACTGCGCAGTCTAGGAGAGAGGACGCAGTTTCAGTTGAGGAGGACGCAGTCTTTGTTGAGCAGCTTTGTTGAGTGGTTATTTGGCAGTGGCTTCAGCGTTTTTCAGCCTTGAGGAGGTTGCCATTTCAGCCGGAGGTTTTGCAGGAGGATTCAGGCCCTTTCCTCAGCGTGTTTCTTGAGCTTCTGCGCTGTTCCTGGAGGCACAACGTTTTTGTAGGAAGAGGGTTTCTAGGGGTGATTTTCAGAGGTGGTCCATTTGGTATATGGTTTCTGGGTTTTGTCCGGAGCAGCGAGTACAGGTGATCTGTAGATTTTTAGCTCATTCCGGCGAGGGGATCAGCCTCTAGTTCCAGTTCTTTCCAGGAGCAGCAGTTTACGGCAGTGCCTTCCAGCAGCTGGGAAGCAGTTTCTGTAGTAGCCATTTCCTGTTTCTGAGAGGGTTCTTCACTTGCCTGGTGCAAGGATAGGTGCTCTTATTCTGATTATCCATTGTACCCATTTATATTCTCAGATTAATAAAATGGCTTAGCATTTCTGGAATTTTATGTGTACTTGCTCTATATTCTGTTTCCGGTATTTTTCTATATAGTTGTATGCTTGTATTGCTGCCTATTTCCCGTTGGGGATATTACATCTCTTCGCTAGTTGCATTTTCATAATTACACTACACACTTGCATGGTTTTCCATTACATTGCAATTCACTGTTACCAATATCATCTAAATTACATGTAGTTGTGCTTTGCAATCTTGAAAGCATTCTCTTGTTCTAATTTTAGAATCTTATAAGTATAAGAGAAATCTAAGAAGCACATCGAATCATCCTAATAACTCTAAGTATTGTTTCTTTGAGCTAATCTCTAGGTGCTTCATTTATTGCTATTGGCATTCTCGTGATCTTGTATTAAGGGTAATATATTGAACATCTTGATTGCAAGTGGTTTAATTGTTCATTATGGAGCATTGAAATGTAATTGGATCTCACTGAAGCAAGTTAAGTTAATTGTTATTCGCATATTCATCTTAGTTTTAGAAATACTAACATTCCCTTGCAACATCGCTTGTCTTATAACTTGTAAGTTGTAACATATTTCATTGTTGTGCAAGTTCCTAATTTATTTTGAGCATTGTATTAAGGCACTAGTCTCTTTGTTCAATCTTGAGTGTCTCATAAATAATCTAATTGAATATAACTCACTTTACCCATTAATCAAACTTGTCACCTAATTCTAACCAAGTTATTGAGATAGGTAATTGCATCTCCTAGAACTTGTCGACTCTCAACATTTTCCCCTTCGTTTTCCACCTTTTGGGACCACCCCCCTTAGCCTTCCTAGGAGATAGCCTAAACAAAGTGAGTGGGGATCAGAGTGACAACCTCTACTCTGAGCGTTGCGCCTTAGGTGTACAATTCGGGTGACAACATTTTCTGGTGCCGTTGTCGGGGATAAGTTTCGTGTTCTTGGTGCTTCGACAATTCATCTGAAACTATCTCTAGTTCTTGGTTTCCTTTTAACTAACATTTTAGTGCTTGACATTTTGGATTTTAGATTTAGATTCATGTTCAAGTGGCGACTCTGCTTCTTTAATTTTTTGCAAGAATTTCTACTAGAAGCCTTCTTCTTGTAGACTTCTTGCTTATTTTGAACATGGAACTCTCTCTAACATTCATTTGCTCTTCTAAGGTCAAGTGAGCGAGTCATCATGAATGACTTTTTCGCCCCTTGTAGTTTTACTAACATTCAAGGTTATCTGCATGATCTTCCATAAAGGGTTGAGTTGTTTCCTTATTTCCAAGGCAACAATGTGATTAGTGTTGAAGCTTACCTCAAGGCTTTTAAAGTTTTCTTGTGCAAATTTGCTAGTCGTGCTAATTATAATCATGAAGATATGAGGATGAGGCTTTTTGCCCTTTCTCTGGAAGAAGATGCTCTGGACTGGTTTACTGACTTTCCTGATAATTCTTTTGATTCTCTACAAGCTATCATTATGCCTTCAATAATCAATATGGAGATAAAAAGAACAAAAGTGATTTTCTTTACCTTATTAACAATATGAAGAGGAATGAAACTATTACATAATTTAATAAGAGGTTTAATGATATTATAAGAGATTTATCTCAAGATTATAGACCTCAAGACAAATCTTTGTTACTCCATTACGTTGTTGCATTTGACTTTGACACTTCTTATGAGCTAATGCGTGAGAAACTAGCTAATGTAAGGGTTGCTCAGACCTTATCTGAGGAATTAGAAGGGTGCAGGAAAGCATCTGGGAAATTCAAGATTCCAAAATTTAAAGAGAGAGATTAAAGAAATTGAAAATGATCATGTTAAAGAATTGACTCAACTCGTTAAGAATATGCAAATGGATCATATGAATCAAGTTACCGCTCTTAAAAATTGTCTAATTAATATGGAAAGATTTTAGGAGAATGAGCTACATCAATCATTGTGGTACTGCAATCCTTGTGAAGGTTTTCATTTGCCAGAAGTTGGATTATCTATTTGCATAAGTATCTTGCATTAGGTATTGGGTTTAAATAAGTGTTCTAGCTCACTCAATCTAGCAGATATCTCTAGATCTTGAGGGTTTTAATGTGTATCTAGCCCCTTATGATCTAATAACGTTATTTCACGTGTAGAGATAATTTGATATTCAGATCTTGGGTACGAGGGGAAGTCTTCGGTTGGACCAGCCAACTCCCAATACAAGAGGTTTAAAAACCCATCATGTTAACTTTCCGAAGGCTTATCTTACAATTTGTATGCAGTGACTTGGCCATGGCTCTAAAATAAAATAAAAAAATTCTCCCTATCAAATTATTTCAAATCTAAATTTGCAAATAAAGTTAGATCTGCTTGTTAGAGTTTGTAAATTTAAATTGTGAATATTGTAAATAATTTTACTAACCATTGTAAATATTTCTCATTGTGTATGTAGCTTTTTGGGATTTTTGTTCTTTATTTTGAATTTTCTTATAGTTGGCGGAACGATTAGGCTTCATGTCAGTTTGCAGGTACAATTTTCAAGATCCAAGAAATTTTTTAAGGTTAAACCCTCAATCGGCCTAGAGGCTAGGGTTTTGGGCACCTTTTTCACCTTTTCCAGCCTTTAGGAGAAGGTCGCAGGGATTTTGGGCTAGATCCATCAATTCTAGGCCCTAGTCCATCAGCGCTCAAGAAAATTGGAAGGTCGCTAGACTTTTAGGGCTATATTTTCACTACAATAAGGGGTTTTGCATTTCAAGTATTTTTGCAAATAAATTTTTCTAATTTTAGCATCAAAGCTAACTCATTTCCATTGTAGGCTTGTTGAAGAAAAGTTTGAGGGTCAAAAAGTCTAAATGCTAGCTCCATCAAGGCAACTGCTGCGTTTTGAGGCTACTTAGCTCTAACTGCAAGCCTAAAGAGGCCAAACTAGCCAAGCCACAAGGGTTTTAAGGCAATTTTGACTAGGCCGCAGACCTACTAGACCTAGTTAGCCCTAGCCGCAAGCATTAAAAGACTTGAAAACTTGTTGCTTTCAATCCTATACTAATCTCTATGCTTTTTGTAGGCATAATCAAATTTTTATGCAAAATTTAGATGTGGGTTTTTCACTGAAAATTTATCATTATAAGTTTTAATCCATTGGAAAGTTTGCATTTGGCTAATCCATTTGTTCTGCATGCCTAACCTATTGTTTGCAAGCAATTCTATCATTGGTTTTGGGCTATAATCTAGACAGTATTTGTCTGAGCATTTGGAGACTCATATAGTCTTAGCAACAACCTCTTTGAGTCTTATTTCCCTTGGTCGCAGACCTATTAAGGTTTGACTCTTACTGCATATCATTTTAAGGATTGATCATTGGGATTTTGGCAGGTTTGTAGCATTATTACAAGGGCTTCAGTTCATAGTTTGGGGTCTGATCACTTGGAAGTTGCTTCCTGTTGGAAAATGTAACTAGGTTCAGTCTTCATTTAATGTCCTTGATTCCTCTTGTAATGTACTTGTCAAAATAATAAAGAAAATAATTTTTATTATTATTATTGTGACTTATTAAAGCATGGGTTTCATGATTGGGTCACCAAGTTTTAGGTCAAAGTCCCCATTAAGGACTTCTAGGATTTATTCTGAGTTAATAGAGTCATTGTACATTTAAAGAGACCCTTCTTGGGCTTCCGAATCATGTAAAAAGTTTAATATTGAGTCAAATGTGAGTTATGTGACCTCCACACCAAGTCGGCCTAGAAGAGATCATGTCGGCTCATGTAGGCCCAAGGGACACCTATTCAACCTCACCTGGAGCCTATAAAAGGAAGCAAGTTGAAGTCATTTGGAACACACTCTCTCAAGCAGTTTGATATTGTATAGCGTCCTTGTGGCAGTGTGGGAGAGGCAGCACAATGGGCAGTGTAGTGAGCAGCACAGCGATAGGTCGAAGGAGGGGCAATGCTGTCCATGTGGGCCCAAGGGAACATGGGAGACTCAGCTTGGACAAAAGAGGGTGAGAGAAACTCATTCCTCATTCATTCATCCATCTATTTTCTGTCTGATTGACTGTAGCACACTTGAGCTGTTTAGCCAAGTTTGCAGTGTTGTTTAGCACATAGATTTTCGAGCAGAGATCCCAACCTCTACCTCCGGGGACTTTGAGTGCCCACTCAGGAGAGGAGTCCTACCCATTTTGAGAGCACAGATTACAGAGCCATACCAACAAGAGTCACGCAGTCCTTCAAGGCAACGTAGAGGTTGCACAGACAACGTAGGGATTGCGCAGTTCAATTGAGAGAAAGTGTTGGGAAGTAGGGGAGAAGTACAACTTCAGCCGGAGGATTTGGAGGGGAGGCTAGCCACGTCCTACCAGGAATTCTAGGAGAGTTTTGAGGGCATGTTTCCAACAGTTTAGCCAAGAGATTGATTTCCCCAGCAGAGCAGCGTGCCAAGCCCAAGGGGGCTATTTTCCGGGGTCAAAATTTCTGGAAACCCTTTGCGGGTTTTTGTGGGTCTTGTGAGTAGAGCCCGGGGTTCAAAGTCCAAAATTTTCTGAGCATAGGAGCAAGCCCAACTCACAGTTCGATTCTAGCCAGCAACAATAGTTCCAGCACTTGCAGTGCAGAGAGGGAACCACGCAGAGCAATATTTCTAGTAGTGTTTTTGTCCGAGTTTGAGCTATGCTTCAGCTTGTCTTGTGTAGGCCCAGGTGCCATCTTTCTGAGCACCTCTCATTGTAATCTTTCCCACAAAGATTAATAAAATGGCTCAAATGATTTTGGCTTCATTTACCGTGTCTTAATGTCATTTTCTATTTCGTTGTAGTTTTTAGTCTTGTGTGTTTTGTATAACTGTTTGTTCCCAATTTGGGATATTACAGTGGTATCAAAGCTCATAGACTTGGCTCAGCCTATGGAGCACGAGGTCTATGAAACTGGAGGATAGGCAGAACGTCACTTATCAAAGATAGAGGTATAGTAGCAGAGAAAGGAGGCTCGAGATTACACCAAACCAGGTAGACAGTGTTCCGGTGGAAGAAGAGAGAGGAAAGGCACCCATGGTAGAGGAAAGAGATGAGGGAAAGGAGTTTGCTCAACTCCTTCTGAAGTCAATACAAGAGCTCACCAAGAGGATTGAGGAGATGGGGCAAAAGATTGCCGTAGACAATAAGCAGAAGGGAATTCAAGGGGAATTCCAGATTGGGGAAGGATCTAGCACTTCACATAACTCAACCGGTCCTCACACTAAGCAGCAGGTGGTGCCACACACTCCACCACGCTCTACCATCCCCACATTTCTAGCTTCGAGAGCAGGAGTGGGAGGTCCGCAAGAGCTGGAGGTGGCTCACTATGGAGAGTATTTTGCGGAGTATCAGTCTTATGGGCCGGAGTTTGGAGGTTCTCTTACCTTCAATGAGTTTTGCCAGCTGAAGAACAACAACAGACCTAGAGGCTAGACCAGAGGAGGGTACACGCAGGGCAATGACCTACAGCGTACCGTGGGCAGGCTTTTCCTTACAACTTTTGATGGGTCATCAAAATGTTCAGCCAAAGCTTGGGTGGAGAAGTTGACCATTTATTTCCAGCTTAACCAGGTAACAGAGGTAGAGGCCATCAAGGTGGTTGTGCTGCACTTAGAGGGAGAAGCCCATTACTGGTGGTTCCATGGGATGACTATGCTGGGTCACTCGGGAGTGACAGCGTATGATGATTTTACCCGGAGATTGCTAGAGAGGTTCGATCGGAAGGATCCGGAAGAAAATTTTGCAGAGCTAACCAAGCTCAAGCAAACAGGGAACCCAGAGACTTACATCTTGGAGTTCCTAAGGCTCTTGATGATGGTTCCAGACTTGTCAGAACCAAGGAGAATCTACATGTTCATTAACAGTCTAGCAGAACCTTTGCGTGGACTAGTGAGGTCTACTCGACCCACTACGCTATAGGATGCAGTGGGGAGTACCAGAGACTTGTAGGATGCTTTGCTGAGGACGAGGGCTCCCACGCCCAACAGACTAGCGTTCCAGAAGAGAGGGAGGGACGTGAAAGCCCCACCCTCAAGAGGGAATCAGGGCCGAGGGCCTTTGGATGATGATACCTAGAGGGATTTGAGGTGGAGGAAGCTCTGCTTCACCTGTCAAGAGTCGTGGGCACTAGGTCACAAATGTGCCGAAGGGAAGGCACACTACATTGAGGTTTTCTCCGACTTTCTTTGAGATGGGAGGAGATACCAACACTGGAACACGAGGGGAGAACCCTCCACTACCACCTCCTCCAGCAGTAGGAGGATCAATGTTTTCACCTACCAGACGGGTCCTTGCATCTTTGCGAGGGGTACCCAAGTACCTAACGCTAAGGGTCTGGGGGACAATCTAGGGACAATGTGTCTTGGTGCTAGTAGACAGGGGGGCTACGCACAACTTCATTGATGACCAAATGGTGTAGAGAAGGGACATACAGACGAGGAGTTGTAATGGGTTTTTTGTGCTAGTTCCGGGGGCCAGGACCATGCAGTGCATGCGTTATGTCCCAACATTGACAATGACCATGGGAACCTACTCATTAACAGACCATTTTTTTGTGGTTGATACTCTAGACACCTTCATGGTGTTGGGGGTTCAGTGGCTCATCACCCTTGGTAGAGTCACTACTGATTGGTAGACACTTGAGATGGAGTTTGTGGAAAACAGATGATGCTCTGGGGCATGCATACATATCCCCCTCAAACAGTTTTTTCACACAGGATGGAGGCAGACTTCCGGTGGGGAGACATAGAGTGGGCAGTTGAGCTGCGGATTTCAGATGCAGGTGTTTCCGGCTAGCACACCCACCCAGATATCCAGACTCTCCTAGACCATTACTCTACAATTTTGGGGACATCCTACTAGGGAAACCACCTGATAGGGGATTTGAGCACACTATCAATTTGGAGCACAACATTCAGGCCATGATCACCACCGCCTACAGGCATCCCAAGGCCTATAGGGACGAGACTGAGAGAGCTATCCAAGAGCTCCTGGGCCCTGGCATTGGGGCACATCAGGCCCATCACAAGTCCTTTCGCTTCTTCAGTGGTTCTGGCGAAGAAGAAGGATGGGACGCTGCGGATGTGCATAGACTACAGGGTCCTGAACAAGAAGACTATGAAGAACTGCTACCCTATCCCCAAGATCAACGAGTTGATGGATGAGCTGAGGGGAGCGGAGTTCTTCTCCAACATTGATCTAAGGTTGGGGTACGATCAGATCCGGGTGAGGGACAAGGATGTCCCCAAGACTGTGTTTCGATATCATTATGGTCACTTTGAGTTCTTGGTGATTCCCTTCGTGTTGACCGATGCTCCGACTACCTTCCAGTCTTGCATGAACCACATCTTCCGTGGTCAACTAAGGAAGTTTGTGTTGGTATTCTTTGACGATATCCTGATATACAATACTTATAGCACATAGAGACAATGTTGTGTATCCTGGAGGAGCACTTATAGCACATAGAGATAGTGTTGTGTATCCTGGAGGAGCACTTATAGCACATAGAGAAAGTGTTGTGTATCCTGGAGGAGCAACAATTCTACGCCAAACTGTCCAAGTGCGAGTTTGGTTTGATAAGGATGCTCTATTTGGGGCATATCATTGGAGTGGATGGAGTGAGAGTCCACATGGAGAAGATTAGGGCCATCCGGGATTGGCTGAAGATGAAGAATGTAGCAGAACTTCGGGGGTTTGTGGGTATATGTACCTACTACAGGAAGTTTGTCAAGGGAGTCTCGCAGCTTGTAGCACCCGTCACAGATCTCACCAAAAAGGGGGCTTTCAGTTGGACTGAGACTACGCAGAGGGCTTTTGACAGGCTCAAGGAGGTTATGAGCAGTTGTCTGGTGGTAGCCCTGCCTGACTTCACGCAATCATTTGTGCTAGAGTGCGATGCTTCAGGGGAGGGAGTAGGCGCAATACTGATGCAGGGAGGGCACCCCATAACTTTCGAGAGTCGGAAGATATTGTTGCATGAGAGACTATACCCCATATACAATAAGGATATGTTGGCCATAATGCATGCATTGGCTAAGTTCCCACAATACCTAATGGGGAACAGGTTCCGGGTGAGGACCGATCACAACAGCCTCAGATTTTTTCCTTGAGCAGAAGCAGTTGCAGGAGAGGTAGCAGAAATGGGTCAGCAAGATCCGGGCATACAACTTTGACATTGAGTATGTCAAAGGGAAGAACAACGTAGTAGCGATGCGTTGTCTCGGAGACCAACATCCCTCTCCTTGATGAGCATTGATGCAAATTGGAAGGTGCAGTTGCTGGTGGAGTACTCCAAAGATCAGTTTGCATGTGAGGTGTTGGATGGGCAGGTGACAGATGACGAGTATCGGGTGATGGATGAGGTCACTTATTACCGTGACCAGATATTTTTGATGGCCAACTCCCTGTTAAGGGAGAAGATCTTACAGGCAACACATGACTCTCCACTTGCGGTGCACTAGGGGTTCACAAAAACATACAAGGCCATTAGAGAGAGGTTCACCTGGAAGGGCCTCAAGGAGGACGTACTTCGGCATGTCAGGGAGTGTTGAGTCTGCTAAAGGAACAAGGGGGAGCTAAACCATCCAACAGAGTTATTGCAGCCGCTTCCCATTCCAGAGGGGAAATGGGAAAGCATCTCTATGGATTTTATCACAGGGATGCCCATGGTACAAGGCAAGAATTGCATCTTCGTTGTTGTTGACCGATTAACGAAGTATGCTCACTTCTTCGCCATTTCAGATCGGTACATGGCCTCACAAGTAGCCGAGCTATTTTTCAAGGACATCTTCTGACTACATGGTCACCCTAAGACCATAGTTAGTGAAAGGGTCAACAGATTCATGGGAGGATTCTAGCAGGAGCTATTCCATTTGGTGGGCACATAATTAACACTAAGCATGAGCTACCACCCACAAACATATGGGCAGACAGAGATAGTGAACAAGTGGTTGGAAGGCTACTTGCGAAACTATGTCACGGGCCAGCAAAAGGCCTGGCTGCGTTGGCTGCACTTGGGGGAGTACTGCTACAACACCACCTTCCACATGTCTATTGGTATGCCCCCTTTCTGTGATTTATACAGTTATAACGCATTATCTTTTGTTGATGTTAAGTTTGGGGCAAGTAAGGCCCCTAGAGCCAAATATTGGATCCAAGAGAGCCAGGATATCCTTAGGGCTCTCAAGGATAACTTAAGGACGCCACAAAATCAACAAAAAACATATGCAGATAGAGGTCATGGAGAGACAGTTCGAGGTGGGTGACTTGGTGTATCTTCGGCTTCAGCCATACAGACAGTCCACACTGAAGCAGAAGGGAGCTGAGAAGCTCAAGCCGCACTTCTATGGGCAATACAAAGTTATCCAACGGGTTGGAGAGGTGGCATATGAGCTGGAGTTGCCAAAAGGAAGCCGGATTCATAACATTTTCCATGTATCATGCTTGAAGAAGGCTTTGGGGCAGCAGGTGACAACTGCTACGGAGCTCCCTCCTACATATGATGAGGGGCATTTGGTGCTACAGTCTAAGGCCATCCTAGATACCAAGGGGAGACATTTGACGAGCATGGTGGTGAAGGAGTATTTGATCAGGTGGAGGAACCTTCCAGATGAGGATGCCACTTGGGAGGGGGAGAAGATCCTTCAGCATCCATCCTTGTAGTTGCTTGAGTATAACCAACATTTTGGTGGGGAGGACTGTAATATTCCAAATTACCAGTCAGCTAATTGGAATATTAATTTTGATTAATTTTTCCTTTTTCTAATGTTCAACAAAATTAAAGTGGGTAAGGGGACCCAAAAATAAAACTATGTCGCTAAAGTGCTTTCTTAAAGTCACTAGAGGCAAATATTGAGGCTGAAGTGGGGTCCATGTGGCCACCCACACGAATGGAGCAGTGTCCTAGTGGTAGCGTGTGAGAGGCAGCGCAGAGATAGGTCGAAGGATGGGTAGCGCAGCCCATGTGGGCCCAAGGGAACGTTGGAGGCTCAACTTGGACAAAAGAGGGTGAAAGCAACTCAGTCCTCATTCATTAATCCATCTATTTTCTTTCTAATTGACTGTAGCACGCTTGAGCTGTTTGGCCAAGTCTGCAGTGATGTTTAGCACAGAGATTTCCGAGCAGAGATCTCAATCTCTACCTCGGGGGACTTCGAGTGCCCGCTCATGAGAGGAGTCCTACCCATTTTGAGAGCAGATTGCAAAGCCATACCAGCAGGAGTCACGCACTCCTTCAGGGCAGTGTAGAGGCTGCACAGACAGCGTAGGGATTGCGTAGTTTAGTTGAGAGAAAGTGTCGAGAAGTAGGGGAGCAGTGAAGCTTCAGCCGAAGGATTTGGAGGGGAGGCTAGCCACCTCCTACCAAGGATTCCAGCAGAGTTTTGAGGGAACTTTTCCAGGAGTTTAGCCAGGAGACCGATTTCCCCAGCAGAGCAGCGTGCCAAGCCCAAGGGGGCTATTTTCAGAGGTTGAAATTTTTGGAAACCATTCGCGGGTTTTTGTGTGTCTTGTGAGTAGAGTCTAGGGTTCAAAGCTAGAAGTTTTCTGAGCATAAGAGCAGGCCCAACTCATAGTCTGATTCCAGCCAGCAGCAGAAGTTCCAGCAGTGATAGTGCAAAGAGGGAGTCATGTAAAGCAATATTTCCAGCAGTGTTTTTGTTTGGGTTTGAGCTATACTTTAGTCTGTCTTGTGCAACCCCAGGAGCCATCTTTCTGAGCACCTCTCATTGTACACTTTCCCACAGAGATTAATAAAATGGCTTAGATGATTTTGGCTTCATTTACCGTGTCTTAATGTCATTTTCTATTTTTCTATAGTTTTTAGTCTTGTGTGCTTTGGTAATTGCTTGATGAACTAAAAGAAGGAAGATATAAAGAATTGTAATAATAAGAAGCATACAAGTAATTATCAAGAATAAGAAAATATTTCTACCTTTCTGATTTTCTAACATGGTATCAGAGCTTTGGTGAAGAAGGAAGAAAAACACAGTCTTCAACATATTCAAAGGATCATCTCAGGGAAGGAATCTCCTACGCTCTAGGAAGATGTCTAACACAATCAAGGGAGAAAACAAACTTGAAGGATCCTCAAACTACAGGTCCTAGAAGAAGAGAATTGACCTCATCCTCGAAAAGCATAAGGTATTGAACTTAGTCAAAGGAAATTTAAAGAAGCCTACAGAGAATTCCAGTAATGATGAAAAAGAAAACTTCAAGGAACAAGAGTTGGTGGCAACGACTCTAATGGTAGAATGAATAAAGGACCACCTTGGCTAGTTCATAGCCAACATCGACTATGCTTAGTAAATGAATGAAGCCTTGCCAAGGCTATTCACTATTAAGAACATTGGTCAAGTAGCAAGTTTGAATAATGAGCTAAGCACTACAAAGATGACTAATGAAGACACAATGGCCTCCTTCTTTGTGAAGATAGCAAGAATCAGGGATGAACTTTTGGCCATTGATGAAATTGTTCCAGATAAAGAACTCGTGATCACTGCCCTATTAGGATTTCCACCTACTTGGAGTGCATTTGCTGCAGGACTTAACAATTGGAAGGTATATCCCATCTTTCAAGAACTATGGACTTCCTACAATCAGGAAGAATTAAGGATCTCATTAGCTGCCAATCCTGAAGTGACATCAAATGCCTACATTGCTCAACATAAAGGAAAGAAATCGAAAGGACCAAGGAAGAAAGTTGACATGTCTAAGGTAGAATGCTATCAATGCCATAAAAAGGGTCACCATAGGAGTGACTATCCCGACAATCCAAGAAATAAGAAAAGACAAAAGGGATCAAGCCAACATTGCTAAAGAAGGAGACTCAAAGAAAGTCAAGTCTGAGGAATCTGACATTAGGGACTTTCATTACTAAGTTCTTTGTTTGTAGCTTTAGATATCTTATTTATGATGTTTTAGGATTTACAGGTTTGTAACATATTTTGGAAAAGATATTTTATTGTTTTATAAGTTTATAGGTATCCCTAAAGCTTTGGATGGAGCCCTCAACAATTCCCAAAAATAAGCATCTCATTTCCTTTCAGTTATTGGTTTCATGTACTTATTTTTTATTATATCAATACTAATCACCTTTCTCCCTCTATTGTCTTGATTAGGAAAATATCTGCTATATTCTCAATGTATATCAAGGACTATCTCTCAAGAAAAAGTTTGTCAAGGAACAGAGGTATGTCTTAAACTATAATACATTGATTTCTTTATATTAAAGGTTTAATCATTTGACAGTCTATTACTAACATTGTTATGTCTAGCTATATTGAATCATAATGATTCTTGTTTTGGGTGATTCATCACTTGATAAATCTACCCACTCCACTTATATTCTTAAACTAATTTTGTAGAACCCTAGACAAGTTCTGGAAAACCCTAACCGAAGGGTATGCTAATGTGAATGTCTGTGAAATGATATTTGAAGTTTTATTGATGATGTCATATTTGGGATTTTGGCATGATCATGAAAACCTAACTTCTTAGGGTTGAATGATAAGATCTAAAATCCCAAACCTTTGAAGTTCTTGTAATGTTGGGTTTGCTATGTTTCTACATTGAAACCCTAACTCATTAGGGTTTAGTGGAATGAGTAAGAAAGACCCTTATAATCTCTTAGAAATGTTTTCCTTGGTATGTGTGTGTTTGTCTGATCAAGCCCTAATCTAATCTATTGTCTAACTCTTATTGATCTTTGGGAAGTTGGGTTTGACTAACACATGATATGAAATGCCTATGCATGATTATGAATTCCTAGATATGTGTGTTGACCTAGTTATTGATGGTCATAAGTTTTGGGATTTAATAGAATTCCTTGTCTGAGATTCTAGGATGATGATATTTGGAAATCTAGGGTTTTATAGCTAAACCCTAGTAGTATTTAAATTGTCTAGTATGAGTGATGTAACAATATGAAAGATCTATTTAATGATTGTTGAGGTTGTGAAAATGAAATTCTAGGGTTTTGGAGCTAAACCTTAGTAGAAGTAAAAGTCTCTGATGTATGCTAATATGATGTTTTGAGATTTGTGTAAGATTGTAGAAATATGAGTTTTGATTATTGATTGAAAATCTAGGGTTTGCAACTAACCCTAGTGGAAGTTGATCATAATAATCACTGAGTTGTGATTGACCTTGATTGATTTGTATGAAATCTAGGATTTGTATAAAATCCTAGTGGGAAGTCTAATATATATGACTTCCGAAAGTTATTAAATATTTTTCTTTTGACTTATTTTTAGGGATCGCTATATGACAAAACTAATCTTTTGTCATCTTGAATTTTGAAAATTATTTCTAGGGTTTTCCATATGTTGTAGTAAGGCATGTATACCTTTGGAAGAAACATTAAAACCATAGATAGAATGAAAGACATTATGAAGTAGTCTAGGGTTTATGACCAAGTCCCTAGCAAAATGTTGAAGAGTATATGTCTCTTGTTTGAGTATTTGATATGTATAAAGTTGAAATGCATATGTGACTTTGATATGGCTAACTTCATGCTTCTATAGATTTGGTTGTACTTGCTACCTAATTTGTGCAGGTACACAATCTTCAATATGGTGAAGATACTCGTGGATAAACATGATGAGGATGATGGTAACTCTGATGAAATGTTTGGAAGCCGCAAAAGATTCTCCGATGACGAAAAGAAGAAGTTGTTTTCCCTTAGGAAGCCTGCATAAAAGAGATCTCCCTAAGATTAAGAGGGAGTTCAGATTAAGAGATGCTTCTTGGTTAAAAGAGAAGGCATGGCTTGGTTTTGATTGAAGAATTAATTTCGAAGGATATGTTGTTGCATGAGAAGTAGGAGAAGGAAAGTATATGATGAAGGAATCTTCTTTCAAAGATTCAGTTGATAGTCCTACTGTGATAATTTGAGAAGCAACATGTAGAACGACCCTGGATGTTTGTATTTAAGAATGTACATGTGAAAGTATATTATTGATTGGGGTTGTGTTTGTACATGTAAATCTCTCGAAGGAATTGATAGCATGCTGGCCACCAATCAGTTTGATTAGGAGATATTGGTCATTCTTGATCTGTTGGATCGAGTGATGAGACTTTGTGAGTGAAGCATTTCCTGGGAGGACATCTAGTCGTCAATTTGTGTTGATGTCTATGTCCTGAAGTTGGAAAGGTTTTGTTGATTAAAAGAGCTTTGTTTTTGGATACACACCTGGATCTTTGGATTGGTGGTTAGCAAGTAAGCCTGATGGTACCTAGAGTAGCTGAAAGCTAGAGTCCATCTTAGTCCCACTTGGATAGATGCCCTTATCAAGAATCTAGTCTATGGCATTGTGGTATCTAAATTGTTGAGTGACCAATGGATAGATTGCCTTGGTCAACAATCTAGTCCATGGCATTGCGGTGCCTAAAGTTCTTCATTATTCATATAGTAGGAGATATTCCATTGTATATGTATATGATGAATACATCCTTAGTTAAGAGGGAGTGTTGGAAAATGTAACTAGGTTCAGTCTTCATTTAATGTACTTGAGTCCTCTTGCAATGTACTTGTCAAAAGAATAAAGAAAATAATTTTTATTATTATTATTGTGACTTATTAAAGCATGGGTTTCATGCTTGGGTCACCATGTTTTAGGTCAAAGTCCCCAATGATGACTTCTAGGATTTATTCTGAGTTAATAGAGTCATTGTAAGTTTAAAGAGACCCTTCTTGGGCTTTCGAATCATGTAAAAAGTTTTTACAGTGAGTCAAATATGAATTGTGTGACCTCCATACCAAGCCAACCTAGAAGAGATCATGTCGGCTCAGGTAGGCCCAAGAGAGACCTATTCGACCTCACCTAGAGCCTACAAAAGGAAGCAAGTCGAAGTCATTTGGAACAAACTCCCTCAAGCAATTTGATATCTCTTGAAGTCGTGAAGAAGTTAGAAGTTTTTTGTCGGGAAGCCAAAAGAAGTGCAAGTTTTAGGAAGTCCAAGGAGAAGAAGAAAAACAAAATTTTGGTGCCTCTCTCTCTTTGTTTCGGGCTCTGGATTGGGAGATCGAATTCTTCCAAGTTTCACTGTTGCCAGAAGTCGTATGATGTCGAAAGTTGCAGCCTAGTCGAAGTTGCTGGAAAGGGGACAAAATTCTAGAGGTTGACTTGGTGTGCAGGGAAGGTCTGATCTTGGTCTAGTGTGAAGAATCTCAAAGAATACTATTGAAAGGAAGAATTTCTTGACTGGGTTTTGCCCTGGCATGTGCCTACATCTGGTGTCCATTGTTTTATGTGTTGCCGATTTGGTAATTGCTTGATGAACTAAACGAAATAAGATATAAAGAATCATAATAATAAGAAACATCACAAGTAATTATCAAGAATAAGAAAATCTTTCTGCCTTTCTGATTTTCTAACAAAGGCTAGCCGCAGACCTTAATAGCCCTTTCTAGCCCATGCCAGTAGCAATTGTAAGGAATGATTCTTTTGATATGTCATTTATAGGCTAGCCGCTAACCTTTTGTGACTGTAGGTTTGGTGTTAACGTTTGAAGGGGTATTCACATTGATTTGAAGCCAATATATTGTGATTTGTGTCCCAATATTGGCATACTAGCCTTTGAGGCTAGGATATAGGCCTTCATGGCCTTATTTCTCTCTAAACAAGGCCTATTTGAGACATCAAATTTGAGGCATTTCATTACTGAAGCTAATTACATTGAGAAACTAATAAAAAGAAGCCCTAAAACACAATAAGAATTGGCATAATATTTAAAAGAAGGTAACAAGTATCTAAGCTCTTACACTTTGCATGATTGTAGCATCTTTTGTGGACTAATATTCCTAATTGACAATGGGTTGATATTTTGATAATAGTACTGCTCTGAAGTTTGATATACAATCCCTATCTCTGCATTTCCTTAATTCACTAGCGCATTATCGTGACAAATTGAAAATATACTGGACAACCAATTGCATCGGTTGCTCTTGTGTCTAAAAGATAGCCTTGTCAGATTACTAACTATCCCTCTCTCTTGTCTCTTCGCTAGTTGCATTTTTCATAATTACACTACACACTTGCATGGCTCGTCATTACATCACAATTCACTATTAGCAATATCATCTAAATTACTTGTAGTTGTGCTTTGCAATCTTGAAAGACTTCTCTTGTTCTAATTTGTTAATCTTATAAGAGAAATCTAATAAGCACGTTGAATCATCTTGATACCTCTAAGTATTGTTTCTTTGAGCTAATCTCTAGGTGCTGCAATTATTGCTATTGGCATTCTTGTGATATTGTATTAAGGGTAATATATTGAATATCTTGATTTCAAGTGGTTTAATTGTTCATTGTGGAGCATTGAAATGTAATTGGATCTCATTAAAGCAAGTTAATTTAACCGGCATTCACACCTTCATCTTAGTTTTAGAAATACTAACATTCCCCTGTAGCACCACTTCTCTTATAACTTGAAGCATACTTCATTGTTGTGCAAGTTCTTAATTTATTTTGAGCATTGTATTAAGGCACTAGTCTCTTTCTTCAATCTTAAGTGTCTCATAAATAATCTAATCGAATATATCTCACACTGCTCATTAATCAAACTTTTCATCTAATTTTAATCAAGTTACTGAGAGAGGTAGTTGCATCTCCTAGAACTTGTAGACTCTCAACAAGTTTCCCCTTCGTTTTCCACCTTTAGGGACTACCCCCCTTAGCTTGCCTAGGAGATAGCTTAAATAGAGTGAGTAAGGATTAGAGTGACAATCCCTACTCTGAGCATTTCGCCTTAGGTGAACAACTCGAGCAACAACAAACCAAATCGGTGTCTCTTGTTGATGTTCTTGAAGGTCTCCTATTGTCATTGCATTTATTGTTCTATCTTCAATTACTGTTGATTATAGGAAGAGTTAATTGTTACTGAAAAGATTGCTTAATGAAGGATTGAATTGGGCAAACATAATTGATTTAGCATAGAGCAGTGGAAAATTAACATGGTATAAAAGCTAAGGTGAAGGACAAACCCAAAGGAGACAAGAGCTAGAGCAATCATCTTTGGAAAATTTGAGGGAGTTTATCTAATCAAGTCAAGATGTCCACCTCATTCTTCAAGGAAGTTGTGAAGTTAGGAGACTCGTCAAATATGTTGATTTATGGTAGCATCGGATGTGCTCTAGCCTTGTAATTTTGTAGATAGGCTAAGACACATGTAGTCCATAATACCCAGAAAGGATTTTGGAAAATTCCACTTAGAGATGGTTTAATTAAATTAATTAATCACTTTTTAATGTTTTCCTAAGTCTAAACTTAGGGAAACTGATTAATTAAAGGGTATTAATTAAACTAAGCGTGAATATTATAGATAAAGTCATGGATCAACTCCCAGTTAATCTTAGCCCTTAATTATGTTTTAATCTTGGTCGTTAAAGGGTTAACGAAAGATTATAAGAAGGAGGGTGAGGGGCCTATGGAATACACATTGAGCATTTGGCATTTTCGAGCTTGTGAGAGAGTCACAACTTTTGATCAAGATCGAATCACTAGGGCAGGGTTGGCTAAGTGATTTCGATCTAGTGATCAGTTCCAGAGAGGGGCAGATGCAGTAACTGGTCAGGAGGACCAGGAGTACATTTCAGAGAGAGAGGCAGCAGTGACGCAGTAGAGGCAGTGCATTCATCTAGAGGGGTGACGCAGTCCCTGAAGGCGATCACGCAGAAGTGACGCAGTGCCTTCTAGATTCAGTCTGGAGATAGCTGGAAGTTGGGGTTTTTGAGCTAGGAGGGCCAAAACTCAGTTCCAGTTTAGCTTGATTGTTTGCAGAGGAGAGGTGACGCAGTTCCTTAGCTTTCCCACGTAGGCTTACACAGTAGCAACGTAGGCATCATGAAGAGGCAGAGAGGGGCTTCACTAGCGCTACACCGCATCAGCCGGGGACTAACATAATGAGGTATATCTCACAATTATTCCTGTTGCCGAGATTTTCTCTGAAGGGTGAGTTGGATATTGGCACCCTAGTTGTTCTTAAGTTTTTTGCTGCTTAATAATACAAAACCCTCAAATCTGTTGCACCGGTTTTCCCAAGTTGGGTTTTTCCGAGGACTTAATCCAAAAATAACTATGTCAAATGTAGATGTTTTTCATTGTATTTTGTTCAGTTTGTTTCAACACTTAGATTTATTCCGCAGCATTATTTGTGTAGACTGCTTCAGTAATTACTTCGATATTTCACTGTAAAAAAAAAATTTATGAAAAATAATACAAGAAGTAATTCAAACTTGTTGCAGTAGGAATCCAGATTTAGGATTTTTCACATGGTATGAGAGCTTATTCAAGTTGAAGTGCACGAGAAACAAGAGTGAGCCAGCAGATCAGCGCTGAAGAAACTGGGTGCTGCGTAAGCAGTAGTAGACTACCCCAGTAGTTATGTAGTCCAGGCAGGAGGGCAATCCAGCGCAGAGAAAGATCCCTCTGAGAGAGTTGACAGAGGGGTAAGCTATTCTAGTTGCAGAAGAGGCAGCATAGTTGTAGGACGCAATAGCTGCACAACAGTGAGTGCCGGTGCATAAGTGTCAGAAAATTTCTGAAAAACACAGTTGGGGATTTCTTGACCTCGGAGAGTTCTCCTGCTCAAAGAGACTCAGTTGTTTCCCGTGCAGCAGTAGAAGCATTGGCTTACTCCTCCAGGAGTGCGTAAGTCTAGCTGAGCAGAGGGTTAGAGGGAGAAATCGACAGTTGAGGGGTGTTGTCGCACAGATTGTTCAGGGCACCGCGACAACGGCTCAGACTGGGAGCTGTCACCTTTATCCCCAATCTCTCTCTTTAAGCTATCTCCTTGCAGGCTAAGGGAGGTAGACCCTTTTAGAAATGAAGGATAAATCTAGGAGACACAGCTAGAACATCAAGTACTTGACAGAATAAACGAGATTCCACAGATTAGTTTTCACTTTTAAGACCAGTGCCTTATGGAGTTAAACAAGATCTCGTTATGCAATTATAAACCAGTGAATGATGACTATCTGCTGCTTATGGAAACACGAT